>MBFL02000138.1:0-86334 GCA_001696595.2 Aspergillus hancockii | reverse complement strand
GAGCCCCTTTTTCATTAAGAATTGGGGCAGCGCAGCGGGGGTCAGCGCAGATCGAAAAGGAAGCGAAGAAGAAAAGGAAGCGAAGAATGTAATATTATTTAGATTAAGAAAAACAAGAAGAGGATCTCTATATCTACTCTATTAGAAAATAAAAAGGATATTAATAATCTAAATAATGTTGTTGTTGCAGAGACATCTAGTATAATAAACTGTTGAGAGTAGCAGATACACCTACTACAGCGCTTTTGTGATAAAAAAAAATAGCTTTTTATGTTTTATATAGGTGAAATAGGAAACCACTAAAAAATCTCAGGATAATATTAAATATATGTGGCTCTAGGGCTTCAGTTCTATGGCGGTTCCGGAGTAGAAAATCGAGCGTCAGGTGATCACCTACGGTAAACACGTACCGCGAGGTTGATACATACATTACATCTGCAACTAGGCAATAAACGTGCATTAACATTAAATCAATTATTGACTATCTAATTGTAGTCTTGTCCTTCCCCTTCTCACAATCTTCCCAAGCGCTTTAGTCCAACCAACTTTTATACATGATGTGTGGGTATCTATCAAAATTGTTTTCGTTTTTCTCGAAGTCATACGTGTAAAGACGTCCAGGGTCTAGAGCACGGTACCCTTGTTCTGCTTCTTGTCGACATTGTAGTTTTTCCAGATAGCAATGCAAGGAATTCCCAGAACAAGAAGGCATGTGGCGGCAATTGAGCCATACATTTGGGTACGGCCCCAGGCATGATTGATGGCATCACGCGCCGCGCTTCCCACAGGATAGTTCATCTGTCCTAGATAACCATCCAAGAAAATTTGGCTAGCCTGTGACTGAAGGTCACTTGGTAAACGAGGCATGAGAGCATCGAGCCAAACGTTGTTGTAGATGGCTGCCGCCACGGCATAGCCGATGGCACCACCTAAGCTGTTGAACAGACCCAGCAGAGCCAGCATCATGGGTACTCCCTCACGGTCAGCGGCAGCCATGACGGCCATGTCATTACCGATGACAATGGTACCACCACCGAAAGCGATGAAGATCTGACACATGACAATATAGCCAATATCACCGCCACCTTCACCACGGAAGTGAATCATCAATCCAGCACCGAGGATCATAAGAGGAAGACCGAAAAACAGACAGGCACGTTTGAAGTGTTTGGTCCAACGAATGTACAAGCCGAACACGACACCCCAGAAGCACGATCCAACGTTGTATATCTGCATCATGTATCCTCCCATCGATTCACTGAGGTTGTACACGACCATATTGAATGGTAGGAAGTATTGATCCCAGCAGTAGAAGCTGAACCAGGCGAGAGCGGCCATAGCGCAGGCACCCAAAACGGTGCGCGTCTTAAGTAATTCATAACGGACAAAATGGGAGCGGGCGAACCACTTCTCCCAAGCGGCAAAGACGAAAAGAAGACAGAAACCGATAACAACTTCGGCGATGAAGGCTGCGGATTTGTATTGGACCCGGCCGTAGGTGTTCAAGCTGAATGGCAGCAAAAGAAGGATCCAAGCGGCCATCAAGATGAGCGCACCAATGACTGGAATTAAGTTAATAGAAAGTCATATGGAGAACTAGATTTGGCCACATACCATCAAACTCATGGACGTAATGCACGATCGATTGAATTACAGTCCGGCCGCTAGGCTCTCTCTTATAAAGGCCCATCTTTATGGCCTTCCGCTCATAAGACTTGAAGACAATGGCAAGAGGAGAGATAGCAACTGGAATCACGATAGCGAAGACGCCGTAGCCCCAACGCCAACCAGTGTGACGGACGAAAGACTGACCGGCCAACGGCGCAGTGAAGGCCGTGCAAATGAAAGGAGTGCTAGCGAAAGCGAAAGCGAAAGCTCGGTTTTTCAGACCAGATGTATCTGCGATGAAAACATCAAGAATATAGTAAACGGATTGATAACCGACCCAAAAAAGGGTGTTACCGGCGGCAAAGGAATCGGGTCCGTTACAGGCAGCGAGAATGATCAATCCTAGTGTGTAAACACCAATGAAGACGAGCAAGCCTTCCGCACGACCCCAGAGATTCAGAGTTCTAGCAATAGGCAATTTGAGGACACCACCGATGATGCTGTACAAGATGTTGGCCGTGCTAACCTGCGGGGCGGACTGGAACTTCGCATAAGCGGCTGTCATAACAGTGCTGCTGAGTCCCGACTGAAGTGCCATCAGAAAGAAGCACACCCAAATCCTATAAATAACACCACGGTTAGACGGCGACATGCCAAAAAAGAAATGAGAGCAGGCTACTAACCAGGCGTAAGTAAGAATGACCGCCTTCTTACTCCAGACAAGGGCAGCGGCTTCGGCTTTCTGCTGACCCATATACGCATCCTGTGTGACCGCATCAGGGTGTTGTTGAACTTCCTTTTCATTACGAGCCTCCAAGCTCAGACTGGAACTATCCTCAACAGTGAAGATCTGGTTTCCGGGAGCTTCCGCCGCACTCTTGGGCTTATGAGCTTCAGCGTCCGCGCTGTCTGCAGCTGGCGTTGTGCCAGTGCGAGCCTGGAATTTCTCCCAGACACCCATTTTAGTATGGATAAGCCACGTCAAAGCGTGTTCTTTCTATGATACCCTTCTCCTTCCGATCGCAGAATGTTGATGTATACACCACGCTTCCTAATAAGACAACCAATCGCGCAGTATGACCAATTGAAGACGAACCAAGGGTTAAAGGTCGAGTACCCGGTCAGACAGGGGGAGACAAGACCAATATAAGAAAGAAGGGAGAGAAGGAAAAGGGCAAGATCAGCACGGGGATTTGGCATCAATATATCCTCGAGTAACGGCAGATGGGGGCCGACCACCAAAATCATGCGAAACACAATTTTCCCTTCCCGCACAAGACGCGGTGGTCAGCGTGGAGCCCAGCCGATGTTTGTTCACTGGTGGAAGAGAATCTAGCGGGCCAATCATTGCCCCAGGGGGGGTTGTCGCGGTGCCACAATTCTACTGGCCGGATCAGATAACATTTTAGGGACAAACGGATCAGATAAATTCCTTTTTGTCCAATGGCCGGCCCTCCTGATTCGGAGCTGAAAAATGCCTGAGCGGAGATAATCGCCGCTGATTGGTTTGTGGGCAATGAGAGAAAGCAAAAAGGGAAAAAAAAAATTTCAGTTCCCGTGTATGATTCTTTGTTGCTGGACCTTGCAGCTTTCCACCTTTACTTAATGTTTTCTGTCAATGAGGGTAATTTTACTATTATCTTGCTATGACCCTCCTACCACCATCCTACTCTGCGTATAATATTCGAAGATTCAACTTCAGAGGTTATTTTTCATCCTGCCTTCTCTCTAATCTTTTTGTTGACCTGACCATGTTGAGAAAACTCAGCGGGTCTGGTGCCTTGCGGCGTATGATCAAGCAAAGCATCACCACTGAACTAGACTTACTAGCACTACTTTCGAAAGAAAACTCTCAGTGTGGATGTAATCCACTAGCCATCTAGTCTCCTCCACAAAAGGTTTAGTAAGCCCTACTCCCACGCGATGCCAAGGAGCGAGGACCGTGCCATAAACCAAACCAACAACAAGAGAAAAGGTAATCCACAACGCCACGGGATCAATTGAGTGGGAGGACCTAGGCAGCATATTACAGTACAGATCATGCATATTGAAGCTAGGGAATGGCCCCAGCAGATGACAGGTGACTATTGATAGTACTGAAGTGCCCTGATATGTCTATAGAATGTGGGTGAAAAATATCATCCCACCTATCGACTAGGGTAGCACCTGTACTCTATGGAGGAGATGGTGTTACTTTTCTTAAAAATATTGAGTCGTGGGGCTTTTTCAAGTCAGAAATTTCTGTTTGTCTGTCCCGCTAGATAGGTCAAAGTACATACATGGTTTGCCATATAGACGTGGAAGTCGAGCTCCCCCAAATATGCCCGATCCGGAGGACTCGTTCGAGAAAAGCCGTGGCTTCCGCCGGCATTGAAGAACACTGCTCGATTCCAAGAACCCAAGACTCGCTAGGGATCAATATCATCACTATAACATACATAGTCCGTGTAAGTTCATCGTTCAGTAGAACGTACTTGCCACAATTCGATACTACTGTCAAGGCCCGCCTGTCATGCCATATATTATTGGCCTTAAGAGGTAGTCCCACTCATCACTCCACTTATATGCACGGTTCCCACATCGGCATTACCACCAAACTTACGGGTGAGAGAAAAATAAAATAAAAGGTTTTCTTTTTCACAGTCTTGACGTTTTCAAATGGCGAGAGTTTCATCCTTCCCTGAACTCTGACGTCCTGTCCCATGGTAGATAAGATTGACCTTTGATCAGATCAATCAGATAATCTAATCTGATGACCACACCAGAGGCTCCGACTTTCGGACGTCTCATTCCTTTGTCCCACCCCAGTCAGTGTCGAAATTAACCAGCTAGATTAGACTTTTCCGCCGTCTCTTTGTTCCACATCATTAATGCAACAGGGATGCTCTTGTCTTGACTTCATTGCGTCACGGTCTCCCCGTTGCCAAGACGCAGTCGCGTGAACCGCCCAGTTTTTACCTCCTATCCTTCAGTTTGCGCTAAAACAGGGCAAAGGTTTTTTTTCTTTTCTTTGCTTCCAAATTTTCATTCCTTTTAATGGAAACTTGGGGACTATTTAGGTAATAGCCCATAGGAAATTTGCTCGGTGAGAGCTACCGTGGAATGCCATCTTTTTTTTTCGCCTGCCTAGATCGACTTAGACTGAATTAGCGCTTTCACCGTACCAGATTTCAGAGCCAGAAGAACCTATCACCGTAAGAATCTGACCTGTATATCGGGTTCTCCGTAGCTCCCTGTAAGCTTTCCCTGATGAGGACAATGGATGCCCACGGTTCGCCACGATAGTTCCATTAGCTGCCGCCAGGGAATCGTTCGAAGTTTTAGCCTAAGACTGCAAGCCCCTCGACCCGTGGCTTGAACATGGGAGGGGCCGAGGAAAGAAAAAGAAAAAGGGAATAGAAAACAAAGAGCAACAAGGTAGGAAATTCTGCCTACTCCTTCCATGTTACCTAATGATTATTATTACTGATATGGACTGATATGGTAATAGACTGAAGAATGAAAATAGAACCCTTCATGATACGAAGTCAAAAAGAATGACTGATTAAGCGCGACAAATAGAAGAAGCAAAACACCCAGGCTTTGCTGCTTGCGGCCGATCCTTCTTTAACTAAGGTTAAATGAAACAGGATGTACGTACTAGTTCGTACATGTGTCTTGTGTATAGTGGATGCAGCAGTCCACACTATATGCCGATCATCATTCTTTCAATATGATCAGCGTATCCGGGACTGCTGTCTTGACCGAAAGCTGGACTGACGCAAATCGATTCCTTCACTAATATAAAGGAGTTATTCATTCGGAGGAGTGCGCCATTTCTCATAGGATTTTTATGCCAAACATTTAAACTGACCTTGTATTTTCTACACTTTAACGATCAGTTCTCGTTAGAAAGAACTCGGAATGTGGGAGCTATTGACACCGAGCGCAGTAATTTCTGAATTTAAAAAATAGGGCTTCGGTCGAGATACGCCAAATAGCTAGATTTCAATGTAGTTGATACACTATATCAGCCAGTTTCTAATCACTATGAACTACTAATTGCGCGGATTGGTGCCATATTGTACGGATCACCTTAAATGGATACGGAATTGTATTTCGACCTCTGAGGCTACCACCAGTTTAGCGTTAATTTCCTATCTCGACTCACTTAAGCAACAAGTACACTACGCTGGCAAAAATAAGAAGGTACTAATTGATCCAGTGAGCCTTCATAAACGATGGAATAGCCCAGTCATCTTTTACATGGAATGTCGCGGTTATTTTAGGTTTATTTACCTGTTAATACAATGCATTGTCCTATCTTTCTAGGATATTATAGTTCATGGCTCAATAAACACGCCGGTCATGCAAACAAGCACGCTAAAGCGATCACCATTTGATGGTGACCGTATCGATAAGAACAAGATATAAAATAGTCATGATTAATCATCAACCATTGTTCGAATGCTTCAGTCTCACACCACAGGAGACGTAGGAGCAACTTCACCAGTCTCAGCAGGTGCGGCTTCATAAGTTTCTTTCTGATTGTCTCCTTCAACATGCTTTTGTTCCTGCTCCTTTTCCTGCTCACGGGCACGCTCTTCCTCCTCCTGCTTTTCCTCCTCTTCCTCCCAACTATCAGCGACCTCGGCTGGTGCAGGTGCAGACTTCAACTGTTTCCCGGCGCCAACACCGGATCGGAGGACGAGTTTCCCTTTCCTAGGAGCTCCATATAAGCCACCATCATCACCAGCAAGAGCGGCAAACATCGAGCTAGATAAAGAAGTCATTCCTGGATTCGGCGTTGTGCTTCTTGTGCTAGCATTGCTGCGTCGCGAGGCGGCGACCTGAGCCCAACCACCATCACCAGATGTGCTCGCCTGGGTTTTGACAGCTTCCCGCTGGGCTTTTGCTTCTGCCGCAGCGAGACGTTGTGCCTCGCGTTCTCTCTGTCTCTGGCGTTCGCGGAGTTTGACGCATTCGCTCACGCTCATGCCGCCGATTCCGATCGCTGTGCCATTGCCCATCCCGAGAGGAGGGGGTTTCCACACTGTAGGTTTCAACACAAATACATGTCGGTGGGGTTCAGGGTCGAAGCTCTCGCTCGCAAAGCCCCAGTCAGCTGCGAGAGAATGAAGGAATGCTCGCAGTGACGACTTCGCAGGTTGAAAGCGTACAGACCGTTGTGTGTTGTTGGCCGCTAAGGAGTGAAGGGTTGATTCGTAGGACTGTAAGGTAGACAAAGGAGCGGAAGACGTGATTTGAATGTACATGTCGAGAGTTTCGGCCGAGTAGGGAAGATTCGTGGGCGTAAGATTCTGTGCAACGGTCGTTGACTGATTAATATCAACTCCCAAAGCAGATGCCAAGGAACGGTTTCGTTCGAGCCGCGCGCATTCCTCGTCGCATGTCAACGGGGTCAATGCAGGCGACCTTTGCGGCTGTTGTAATTGTCCCTTTGACGTAATAGCCTTGGCTGCATTACAGCGACGCTCTTGACGGAGTCGTCCACAGCCACATGTTGCCGTGATCATGGAAGAACAGGGCGTCGTTTCTGAGCAAGGGTAAGGGGCGTGACAAGGTTCGGTGCACGGATGGCCACATATTGTCTTCGTCTTTCCACATGCCTGTTGGCAGGCCTTCACGGCATCCTCGCAGTCTTCAGGTCGATGACAGTTCTTCTGACACTTATGCGAGCCACACTTGAGTAGTTCACCACAGATACGGCCGCAGCGCGCATCTGTCAGCCAACAAGGAATGTTTTTCAATGCTTGTTTTCCGCACAAGCACATTTTCTCTGTGAGATAAGGGCACTTCGGACAACTCTCGTCGTCTGTATGGCAGTTATGGGGTGTCTGAGGATGGCCACATGCTTTCGGACGCTCACAAGGAGAAGAGCATGGTGGCGGCTGCGTTCCACAAGGCAAGGGCGGGTGTAAGGTAGATCGGCCACAGTTACATGAGATCTCCTCGAAGATCGCCTCCCTGCAAGTATTACAGGGTCCCTTATGACAAAGTTCGGGGCATGTATGTCGCCCGCATTTCAGCATGCGGCCACAAACCCGAGTACAGATATGCTCGGCTTCCACATCTTCATCGCTCGGACGAAGATGTGATTTGAGCTTTCGCCGCATAGCCTGGCGCTCGACGGCCTTTTGTTCACCAGGGCAGCATCGCTCAGTGCACGCATGCCGACCACAATGCAAACCAGCTTTGCATGTACGGAAACACTGGGGGGGCTCAATGGTGCCTTGATGACAAATCGTCATGAAAGAATTACGCCCGCAGCGACACTGCACAGGGACCTTACGCAGACAAGGCCCACAGGAACCAATATGGCAAACCTTATCGCATGAGTGTCCACAAGGGAGCATCTTTCCACAGGCCTCCAAGCAATTGGCGATTGGGTCCTCGCACGAGGTTCGGGGAGTATATCCAGGGATGCTGGTCAAGGGCGTCTTTCCACAAGGGCAGTTGAGTACGACGTCTGGCGATCTCGGACAGTGAGTTGGATGTATATCTTGTGGATGACAGCCCTTCTGGCAGGAATGAACGCCACAGTCAAAGGGGCGATTGCATTGGTCTCCGCAGCCAAAGCAACCAGTCCAATCCTCAACGTGACTATTCTCACCGGCCTGACCATGCAGCATCTGGCTGTCCTTTTCCTCGTCCTTGGAGCTGCACATCATTTCCGTCTCCACCTTTCCGCAGTAGCAACGAGCCTTGATTCTCACTCCACAATCTCCGCATAGACCTTCATGGCATGGCCGAGGGCAAGTATGCTCCCCGCAGGGCAGAAGGTCTCCACAAACTTCGCCGCAGCTCCATCCGTTTTCATAATCCGTGTCTTGACAACGTTTAGTAGATGAATTCATACCGCAGAAGCAATCCTGCGTTGGACCCATAGCTGTACAGGGAGCACAAGGCCCCGCATGACAAGTCGCATCGCACGGATGTGGGCAGCCTTTACGCGGTCGTGCGCAGGTTTGCCCGCACGAGTGCGGAGGAAGACCGGGGAGTGACCGCGGATCAGCCTCTTTCTCACACCAGCAAGTGTAGCTTGACGGAAATATTTCGTGAGGAAGGTTACAGCCAGGACAACGCCAGGCTCGAAGTGTATTGGTGTCTCCTTCTCCTTGGCGACGGCTAGCGTCCTGTGCAGCGGCACCTTCGTTTCTTGACCATTTCTTGACGCAACTCAAATGAAACACAGTCCAGCATAATCCACAAGACCAGACGCGCGACCTCTTTCCCAGTTCCGCAGTGCAAATAGGACACTCATAGAGATTGTGAAGGATGTCCTCATGAATGCGAGTGGCAATATCTGGCGCTACTGATTTTGTGGTAACTTTCAGTGGCGGAGGTTGGGTATTCTTGGGTTTAGGTTTTTTTTTTGCTGATGTTGGGGTGGTCGAAGAAGCTGCCGCTCCGTTGGTGGAATTTTCCGATTGACCAGGCACAAATTCGGGCGCATCAGCCCTCAATGATGGATCTATTGAGTCTGCTGTACCATCCGCTTTACCTTCCTCTGACCCCTGCTCTGGTTTCGTAAGGCGCCCCTCGAACCGTCTACCCGTACTGGTTGCTCCCCGGTCGCCACCTCGTTGTCTTTGTCGACGGCTACTACCCTCCGGAGGTGCGCCGCCACCTCGGCCACCTCCTCTTCCTCTCCGTGGTCCTCTTCGAGAACGTAGCGCATCGGGGGAAGGGTCTGACGGCGAGGCTTCGGTAGGCTGAGCTTGTCGCGGTTGTTCAGAAGATGGTTGTGTATCGTGGGATGGCTGTGTGGCCTGTGTCTGAGGGCGTCGAGGAGCACCGCGATTACCGCGGCCTCGGCCTCCCCGCCTCGAAGGTCTCGGATGAGATGAACCTCCCTCTGCGGCGGGCGTGGGGGCGTCCATCATAGTTACGATAGTCGAAATTTGATTAGAACGCTCGTCCGGCACGCTCATGCGCTGAGATAAAGGATGCAGCTTTAGAGTGTAGATTAAGAGAAGGCTAGACGACAGTCTTCCCTGATGTTGAAGGTGAATTGGCTTGATGTGAGGAAGTGACAAGTGAAAGAAAACAACCGAACCCCCCAGAGGCGATCAAGCGCAAAATAAATCAAGAGAAAGCGATCGAACGATCGACGGCAGTTATTTCTTTTAGATTTTCGGATCAAGTGGCGGAAGCTCCGTTGCGGCTCTCCGCCGTTGGTTGGATTTGTCGGGGTCAACCCCTCCAATCAAATTCAACATCATGTAGAAGTTGTCCAATGACAAGGGACTGGCTTCATGACTCATGCAGGATCTGTGGCTGGACTCTGGGGTCATTGGCCGTCCCTGCCAAGGCTGATGAATTATCAATTGTGAGTAATTGTGAGTCAGGTCTCCTGCTGCAGCTACACCGCAATTGAACTTTGTATCACATTTGGTCAAATATCGCAAAAGCTGTTTATTCGTATCAAGGAGTCTCCACATCTATCCACTAGGATCTGAAGACCCCTAGCTGTACTCCGGTCCGTTGGAGCTGATTGCAAGTGCTTTTTATTCATCCTCAGTTCGTTATTATATACCTCTACAGAATAGGAAGCATATGGAAGCAAAAGAATGCGCAACCATAGATTAGTGATTTCCGACAGAGTAGTCCAATGAAATAGTCTTATTCACTACTATCACAGCACTACGTGATTCTTCAAAAATATTTATCTTGAATTATAATCTTCACCGACTTCGAAAGTCTTGAAATTGACTATATCCATGAGGGAAAGATACTGGCTAGGGCTGCTAAACCGTGGACAAACATTAGTTTATTCTAAGTATTATGCAGGGTAAGGCATTGAAGGAAGACCATTCTTAATAAGGGGCTCGGATAGATGGCGTATTCAGGTCATGCAATCAATTATTCAAGAGCAACATATACAGTAAAATCTCCTGACTGAAAGTGATGGCATTGGCATGCTCCTTGACTAAATCTGGGTGATAGGAGAAGGATCTGCCTATATACATCGAAAAGTTCGCATGCATTTTTTCAAAGAATGCAAAACATTACACTTACAATAGGGTTGAAGATCGAAACATGAAGAAAGAACAGAAAAGCGCCTCGGCTGACAGAGCACAATGCCCAAGGTTGATAATAATGATATCGAAGCAACAACGCTATGCAAATGATCAAAACCATACACACCAATACAAAATATGAGCATCCCAGTGAGCCATCACGACATTACACATGTTTACATAAAGAGAACGATCTCCCCCCGATCATTCCTTTTTATGCGCAGTGTCCGCCAGAGATCTTTCTCATCCTCAATTCGCTGCTCGTGATCCGCGCGGCTTCGCCCTTGCTCGCGGCCACGGTCATCATCGAATTCGTCCGTGAAATCCCGGTGAAAACGCTTCAACACTTTGTTCACTGAGAATCCTCGCTGACTTTCTGGACCCTTAGTTACCAATGACAAAAAATTAGCTGCCATCTGTCGCTGGAGTTCGTTAGGGATGTTTGGCTGCTGGTAGACCACCACTTGACGACCGCTCTCCCCACGTGGGGACATAGAGCGCGGATCATCGGGATACTCGATCTGCTTGAGACGCCGCGACGGCCGACCGTCTATCTGGGAGCTACTCTTGCGCTTAGACTTTTGAGTATCAGACGGGACACGCTGCGACTTCTTGGACCGACGAAGATCGACATCACCATCATCCGATGAGCCACGCTGGCGAGAGCGAGCAACTTCCTTAGAAGATTCATGGCTGTTCTTACTGCTCTCTGAAAGAGCAGGACCTCCAAACATGGACGAGACAAGCCGCTCGGCACGGTTCTTCATCGAGATGCCCAGACCAGTATCGGCGCTATCCCTCTCATCACGACGGGTACGCTTGATGGGAGATGAAGGATCTTGAAAACGCCGACGAGGGTGGTCTGCATGGCCATTCTCGGCCTCTAGGGACGGGGATCGGAGCATTCGGCTCAAACCACCCGTGAGCCCAGAGTGGTTCAGCATGGGCGTGCCTGGGTGGTTCAAAACGCTGGATGGGGGTTCCATCATAGGAGTATCGGCATCTTCCATATCCTGATCTTCGGTGTGACGCTTTCGCTTCTTGTCACTGGCAGCGCCACCCTCGACATTGTCCTTGCGCGAGCGATCCTTCTTCTTTTTCGGGGCCGGTGTCATGAATTCCACTGAAGCGTTGGGACCCTTGCTTGCATATACCGACGGTGGAATAGGACCTGCGCCGTACGAGTATCCATTTTGCTCGTACGGCAGATCATACAGCTTATCTTCATCCTCGCCCCCAGTCTCGTAATGTGCCAGCGCCTTACTTGCTTCAAAGACGGAAGGAGCGTGGTCGACCATTTGCATCTGCTCTTTGGGCTTGTCGAGAGATACCTTAGATGCGTTCGGCGTCTGGTCGTTAACTAGAAAATCAAATACATTGACCACCTGAGAACTCTTCTCCTGAGTGCCCGACGTCTCAGTACCGGTAAGCGGAGGAGTAGGAGCGGTAGGTAACGCCGCTACTTTTCCCTTGGCGTTATCGGAATCAGGAGCGTCTTCGACGTACGGTGCCCGGTGGCCGTTGGTATTCTGATTCGCATTCTGCCTGGGGTTATTGTTGTTGTTGTTATTGTTGTTCCCCTTTCGTCCATTCTTCGCCTGCTTAGGCTTATACAGAGCGCCCTCATACTTCTGCGCTTCGGACATGCATGACTGAAGTCAAGTTAGCATCGACCAACGTACAATGTAGTAGAAAAAGCGTATATATCGGATGACAATTCCCCGTGGGCGCCTTCGCAGTACCGCTACAGCAAAGCAGATTTGTTGAATGGCCGCATTGAGGACCAATAGCACGGTCAGAAAGAAATGAGCGATTGCCAACCCGGTCCAAGTCCGGAGTAAATAGGTAGAAGGGATAAACTGAAGAATTAATATCCGTACCGTATGTGATCTATAAGAGGTTCCCTGAAAATGAACCATGCAATCAATGCAAGTGAAGGATGCGCCGCGACATTGGTTGCGATGGGGATCGAGCTTCTTCTTAGTAAGAATATCACCACAGGCCTAAAGTTCACGACTAAAAGTTAGCCATCATACTACTTTAAGGTTTGATTTATAGGGCTTGGGATTGTGAGAACGAATAACAGACTTGTCCAACTCACCTCGCATGAGAACGAAACCATTTTGACCCCGCTATATAACCCACTTCTGAGGTGGCAGCGCAGTTACTAGTGGGCGATCTTTCAACCAAAAAACAAGGAAGAATATACAAAGTATAAGACAAGTTAAAACCTAATTGTGCGAGGTGTCAGGTACAGAATCTGGCCATGCGATTAGTGGTTTGCAACTGAAAGATGGGTCTCGCGCGCAATCGCAAGATGAACCCGAAGCAGTGGACCGGGAACCCCTTGGTTGTCGGGATAACAACACGAAAAATGCAAGTTGCTGCCGATAGGAGTAAATAACATGAAGGAGACTTACGGTTCGCACAGCACTATAGTCAAAAACGTAGTGCCTATAGACTCGGATCCTTCCCTTCTGATGATCCTTCCTGGTGTTTTCTCTGTCCTTCCGGCGGGTTTAGATAAAAAAAGAGAAAAAAAAAAAAAAGGGAAAGCTCCAAGAAATGGGAGGCGCTATTCCTTTTCTAGATTTGGAATGGGTCAAATCGCGGTGACTGAGGAACCAGGTACAAGTTTCCCCACAATAAGACAACAACAGTTTCGAAGTATAGATTAAGTAGTGTTAATAGTGAAGAAAGAAGAACAAGAATGAGAAAGTTTCAGGACATTTCTCAAAACACCGACGTATATACATCATTCCATTTTTGGGGGCTGTTTATACTTTCACTCACGCGCAAGGCTCTGGATTGGCCTGAACTCCACTCCCAAGACCCGAAAGCATTAATGCGGTCAGGAGGAACCATAATCCGAAGATCTGTTGATCGCAGGATTCAAAGGGGGTGTGGCGTCTGTACGTCCAGCAATCAGCGTGGACTTGTCAGGAGACTCGCTACAGTTTAGCCAAGGAGGATGATAGGCCATTCACAGCCTTTCAGCTTGGCTAGCGTCGCGCTTATGGAGGGGCTATGCAATTCGACAGAGCATAAGACATCGGGCAGAGATTTGAAGGTGTTGATAATAATAACAGTACCTTTGCTTATGGCTTAAGGTTGCTGATATCATCCGTCTATGATCAGACACCTGCTCGAATTGGCTTTACCTATTGTCCTTACGCTCCGCGCCCGGGGTCCCACGAATCAAGTACACACACGCAAAACACTTTTACTTACTGCAGCAACCTAGCGTTTCGCTATCCCTAGGGGTAGATTCAGAATCTCGTGTTCACTGGGACTTTGCAATTCCATCACCCCAAGCGCGTATGCATGCTGCAGAACTGATATTGGGACGTACTACCCGGCTAGCGGGTCCGTGGGTGCGTGATAAGGGAGAAAAAGAGAGAGAAAAAAAGAGGTAAAAGAGGTAAAAGAGAAGAGAAAAGGGAACAGCGAGATTTCCTCCAATGCAAGAATTTGTGGGATCAAAGAAGCTTCCGGCAGATCGTAGTGGCTCATCCGGTTGAAGGCTAAAGCTGCACCTGCGCGCATGACTACAATCATGTAGTACCTGTGACGGTCGCGGCTGACCAACAATTGGGAGTGCGACTGATCGTATGAATGGTACGCGATGATGTAGAAAGCTTTTATACCATCTAATATCTTCTCAGCGCCGATAAGCGCCGCCAGAATGGCTCAGCTGAGCCCCCATCAGCAGGACGGGATTCAAGCCATTATAGAACTGGTAGGTATTTACTGTACATATTTCGACTCCAGCATACTCCCGACGAGCCTGCGTTGGTAAGCATCATCGGACTAACTTTAAAAAAATCTGCGAAGTGGCTGCAAAGACTAAAATTCGGAAGATTATCGATTGTGCTTAACCGCGCGTAGTTCTAAATTTGTCAATCAGTCTTCCAACATGAAGGATAGCAAGGCGTGAGCGCGAAGCAAGGGGAAACTTACGGTTCCTTGGATATCTCAACACTAGGAGCACCATCACTGCTCCCTTGGGGCGCAGTTTCACTCCTGTTCTTGAGCTCCTCGCTTTCATCTTCTGTTTCTTTGTCCCCGGCGCAGCCGCAGTCGTAGAAATCGCCGATCTTGTTGCAGTCAAAGATAGGCTTCCCAAGCATAGTATTAACCTCATTGTGAATAAAGCACCCCCATCCGGAAGCTGCATTGCGCGATGATACCTGCGGCGGATATTTCTTCAAGTGACCCTGGAAATGCGAGGCACATTCGCCACTAGTGCCCTGTCAGTCTTTGCAGATATTAGATTAATGTATGCGGAGGTAGATGTACCATGGGTATAATCGCGCAAATAGGTAGATGAATGAGCGCAAAGTTTCTGATTGTTCCTCCGTTGGATCTTCTGGGTACCGTGCCAGCATGGTATGGAAATACTTCCACGTCGCGCGCCCTAATTCCGCTCTAGATAACCCCAAACTATCAGTATATGTTCAATCGCGAACCTTCGAAACAGTATCGCGCATACTTGGCTGTCTCATTCCCTAGTTTGGGCATCACTATCTCTCCCTTCATCATGTCATCCTTTGTCAATGCTGCGTGAGGCGACTTCTCTAGGTGACCAGGGGCTCGGATCGCGGGGCTCGGCGGACCCTGGGGTCGGACGAAGAAGACAAAGAGAAGAAAGACGGACACCACAGCGCCAATCAGTATGCGTCGGGTGATATGGCGGTTCGCCATGTTGAAAACGAGGAGCTTAATATTAGACCGCAGTTGTCAATCGCGGAATAGGTTGCAATAGTAGGTCTGAGAGAGGCTAACTTCCAATTTGCCTCAGGGGAGAGCAAATTTTAAAGTTGATTCATAAGAGCTAGATACAAAGGAGAGGGTAATAAAGAAAGGAGAGACTTTTGAGCAATAACTTTAGTGAGCGAATTGTCGATATCCTTGCATGATGGTATCCTTTGTTCCGAAGATCAGTCCACGTGTAGATAGCACAAATGTTTCAGTGTGTCGCTTAGTCATGAGGCACATTATGCATGTCTGCTTGTTGAGAGCCGGAGCTACCGCTATCTTCCAGCAGAAAAATAGTAATAGTTCCCCCAATGAGAAAGTGTGCAAGAAGTTTGTCAGAATGATAAACCGTGGTGAGCACATGGGAACCATCGCCAAGCTATCAGTAGGAATGTGGGGTTCTGCTAGTATCTCATCGAGCATCTTGAACGATAGACTAATGAACAGCTATGGCTCCGCGGGTGAAATACCTGCACACTTTGTCAAAATCAAGATATGTTCCTGATGAAAACCAAAGTTCGATATGAAAGTAAAGAGGGTAGTCACTTTTTGTAAGTAGATGCATGAACTACTAGTACACATGATTTTCTAGAGACAGATGATTTGCACGTCGATAAACTGCAGGATACTTCATCACCAGCATCCCCTAACATATGCCTTAAAGAATTTATACTGGAAGCAGAATGGAAGACAGGTATGACCTCTATATATAAATTTCAGGGCACAATGACATATCTCATTCTGATCGTCGTCTCCACTGCCGTAAATGATACTTACTGAGATAGTTAGGTAGCTGTGCTTAGATAATCCAATCCGAGTGTATCTATCTAGTATTGAAATCCGCAACTTTTCCATCCTCCGCTCACTATTTGTCCACTGCACATCTACAGTTCGGAAAATGGCAGCTATGAGGTCTTTCACTTTCCAATCCTTGCTTCGGAGTAGGACTCCCTTCCTACGGGTCCAACAAAGACGGTGGGCGCAGGTGCACGATGTTCGTTTCCTCGCCACTCATCATAATCCTAAGATAGTGTTGGAGAAGTACCGGTCCAAGCTGGATCAGAAAGCTAAACAGTAAGTACTTTACAGGATAATCTCTTGCTCTTACGAAGTAAAATTAACATGCAATCACAATCGCAGAGAAGGACACGATTCCGTCGAATCCCTGCAAGAAGCCTACCAAGAGAAAATCGAGGACTTCCGTCGCAAAGCATCCACCGTCATCACCCCAGAAGCTCCACGATCTACCTTTCCCTCATCAACCTCAGCAGTGCACCCCCGTCCTCCAACCCCGCCATCACCCCAGGCCCAACCCGCCACCAGAGCCTCCGACAAATCCTCAACCCCAATCAAACCACTCAGCTCCTACCTCGACGTCGAGAAAGTCCTCCACCTCCCACCGAAGGAAATCGAAGCCATCTGGCGTCTCCGCCACGCCAACAACCCCAACTCCATCTGCGCCGTGATCCCGGTAGATATCTACCAGCGCATTGTCTCTGCGGCTCGCCAGAACCCTCAATTCATCCTCCCCTTGCCCCGCACCCCAACCGAGGATCTCCAGCAGCAGGCCGAAGAGGCCGCCAATACCGGCGCTGACATCCATTTCCTCCAGTGGGCTTTCCACCCACCCGCTTCAACTGCCACCTCCGGACCGGTGGCTAGCTCTCACACATCGACGATCATCTTCACTCAGCTTGCTGCATTCAAGTTGCACGGCGCCTACGCCCAGCCTCATACCACTATCACGCACCACCTTGATTTGGCTGATGAGAAGGGTGTAGTTCTCATGCAGGGCCAGGTAATGCCTAACTCGGGTGTGTCCACTACCGAGGCTACCTGGTTGGCTAGCTGCGTCCAGCGATTTTATGATTTTGGTGGCCAGGCTAGTGGACGGAAGGGTGAGCTGTTGCGCATGTTTACACAGGGAGATGCCGAGGGGTTCAAGATCGAAGACCTGATGGAGGAGGCAGAGAAATTGTAAATCTCTTTAAGGATCTTGTTCTTGTCTTGTATTACTCTTATGATCTTCAGTCCGTGGGATAGATTCTAGAACATAGCGTTACTGTGTACGATATAAATGGGTTAGGCACAATTGTCCTTATATAGACATTAATGGGTCTTTCGTTAAGCCTATCCTACTTCCTGTAGCTGAGGTTAATGTGATATAATGTATGCTTTATACAAGCTCTAGAGAGATAAACTTGAGCTAGCAATATCGCAATGATATGTAATTCATAACTTCAAGCTCGGATTTTTACAACAGTAGCAGCTACATGGGGACAAACTGACTGTCTTGATTGAAGAAAGAGTGGGAAGAGAGAGTGAGGAGTTCAATATATTAGAGGGGCCAATCAAGTCTAAAGCTGCTGTGTATCGAAAAGTTGGCAGGTTGCACATTCTTGGTGCCATCGACTGGATCTTGTTGACTTGAAGCAACCAGAAAGCCAACCTTCTAGCCAAGTGAACCGGATATATTAGGATATAACGCCCGTAGGAAATCGAAAGTAAGATAATGTCGTAAGAGCATGAAACTTCGCCGAAACATAATCCGTATGAATACAATGCGTCAAACCCCAGAGCATAACGTGCGGTACTGCATAACAGAGAAAAAAATAGGTTAAAGTATGAACATGACGTTGAAATATGCGAGCCAGGAGGATATTTGGGGGAAGAAGTAAATCGTGAGTCTATAGCGGCAAGGAGAGGCAGCACTAAGTCTGCAATCCCCTTTGGATGGTGGAGTGTGCCTTAAAGCTTTTCTTGTTGAAGGTTACTCCAGTTTCATTAAAAAAGGTGGTAGAGGGAAGTGTGGTTGGAAGTCAGAAGCCTGGATTCAGGAAGTTGGCGTTAGACGTTTTGTTGTTCCATGTCAAGAGGCAGCCTCTATTGGTCATCTCCGACGACCTCTTCCTTGACAAAAGAATGGATATGCTCAAAGTAGCCGGGTTCGGCAACGCTGTCATTGTGCGCACCGTTCGGCAGAGTACACCATATTTTGCGCTCCGATTGGCAAATAGCAAAAAGTTGTGTCATGTTTGACGGACTATGTACCACCTCATGTTAGTGCTGCAACCTCACAGTATCACTCAGGGGACATTAGCGAGAATGAAGAATAGACTTACGGCACTATCTCGTCCTTCAACCCGCTAAGGAAGAGAATAGGGACTTTGGTGATTTTGGGGAGAACCTCTTCACTAGTCCAATACTGGTGGCAGAAGCGAGCAAGGTATCGGGCCGGAGGAAATACCCTAGAAGCAAGTTAGTTCAGGCGAGTAGAGCGATGTAGAAAGGCAGTAAACATACGACGGAATTAGCTTGCGAATGCTCAAAAAGGTGTTTTCAAGGATCAAGCCTCTAATATCACCCTTATCTTGGTTCTCGGCAACAAGATTGATCGCGACCGCCCCTCCCAAGCTTTGCCCATAAACCACAATTTTAGTGTTGCTAGTCTCTGCTCGTTGTCGGATATAGTCGAGTCCAACTTGCGCATCGAGTTTCAGCCCTGCTTCATCCGGGATACCGGTCGAGAGTCCGTAGCCGCGATACTCCAGCATCAGCACATTACAACCAAGTACGTCTTGTAAGACCCTGGCGATTGGAATTCGGTGACCAATATTGCCTGCGTTTCCATGGAACATCAAAATCGTAACATCCCGAGCAAAACCCTTGTTGGATGGTCGAATGAAGAGGGCATGTAATGACTCTCCATCCGGTGTTGGAATCTGAAGATCTTCGTAGTCGGTGATTCCAAACTGTCGGGGCTTGGGGACATTGGTACGCGCATCGGTAGGCACATTGCGAGGATAGATCAGCTCACTGCATACGTGGTCAACTTCCAACCTACACACTTTTGGATATACTCCGCTATCGGCAGGCGGTTTGGATAACACTAACTTTTGCTTGAAATACAGAAGGCCACTGGCAACAACCGCCAAACCGGATGATGCCAGAACCGGCAGCCTTAGGAACTGAACGGCGTTGTTGGCCATGCTGGTGATACTCCAAGACGGTGGGGGCGGCGGAGACTCGGACATTATAGTGGACAGACTATTAGTAGTACGGGGAGATATGGACGTGCAGGGTCGGGTGTCCGATATAGCTGAGACACGGCGTAGTTTGAAAGGTCAAAAGACAAGACCAAAGAAGCGACAGAAATGAATCAGAACCAAGCTTCCCAGGAGAAGCTCTGCAACGGATTTCAAAATCTCCAGGGCCGGAAATGATTGCGTTTCGTCGATCGACCGGAATCCATGGCTGGGGGAAGTTGTTCAGGAGGCTTGCGGGGAGAGAGGCCTTGGCCAATAGGGCTGTCGGTCCTGCTCACCGCCTGGCGGAATCAGCTTCAGCTGCCAACGTAACGCGTTCGCCTGCCTTGAGCTCCGTCAGAGCTCTTCGGGATTATTCAATCATCACCTTCTTCCTTCTTCCTCCTTGGAACGCTTCGATATCACTCCTTAACTCGCAGGTCTATTCCTATCTGCACATATCCGTTGTTCCCTTTGCCCTACCGCGAGTCACGCCCCGCATTTTCACGAAACCTCAGTATACGTACTCCCTCAGGCAACATGGTCGGTCACGGTGTCTCGGGAGTGCTTGGTGAAGGTTAGACAGATTCCATCAACATAGGAGTTGTATACCAGTGCAGTAGCTGACAGTCCACTATAGATGGTATTCATGTTGATATGAATCATCTGAAGAGCGGCGAGGTCAAGTATGTCGTAACCCATGCCTACCAATCCGTCGTTTCGACCTCTTAGCTAACCACTCTTCCCATACAGCCTAGGTACCTCGATGTAAGTTCATGCGCCCAGAACTATGCTTTCAGATGATGTATTGACAGGGGACAGTATGGCAATCAACTTTAAAGATGGTGTTATATTGGGTGCCGACAGCCGGACAACGACGGGAGCTTACATCGCCAATCGAGTTACCGACAAGTTGACTCAGGTTCATGACACCATCTGGTGCTGCCGATCTGGATCGGCGGCAGATACGCAAGCTGTGGCGGATATCGTCTCCTACCACCTCAATATGTATTCGATTGTCAACAATGAGCCTCCTAGCACCCAGGTTGCCGGGTCACTGTTCCAGGAGTTGTGCTACGAGAACAAGGATATGCTGTCGTAGGTTCCCACTTACTTTATGTTTGGAGCCACGGATTGCCGTTAAACTAATTGTTTGTAGTGCCGGCATCATCATTGCGGGATACGATCCCCGACATGGTGGTCAAGTATACTCGATACCGCTTGGCGGATCCCTACACAAGCAAGCCTATTCCATTGGTGGATCTGGTTCGACCTACATCTACGGCTACTGTGACGCGAATTGGAGAGAGAACATGACAGAGGAAGAAGGGATTAACTTTGTTCGGGGCGCCTTGGCAGAGGCTATCAAATGGGATGGAAGCTCGGGAGGTGTGATCCGGCTGGTAGTATTGACGGCTCGGGGAGCCCAGAGACATCTCTACCTGCCCGACACGGGCTACACTGGACCAGGTATCACCAACTGATGGGTATAATCGTATTGAATGATGATATATTTTGTCTTCTGTTTCTCTCTTTTTCCTCTACGAATCGTTCTTTGGCTATTATATTTCCACGTGTATAAGACGTTAGAGGAACAATGACCGTCTTGTATCAGCGCATGAGAAGACCAACTGTGGAATTATCGCTGGGAGAGACCACTAACCCTAAAGCTGGGCGAGTAATTTAAGTATTATTGCAGTGATGAGTAGCATGTATCTTTTGAGTTTGTGATACGACTTATCGGAGAATATTTCAGAACTATCATTCTACTCATACCTTCTCCCCATCTCCCCCAAGCATCAAGGAGGCAGTTTCCCAAAGCACGACTCGGTGGGAAACAATCAAAACTCGGGGGAAAAACCGGAAAGGGGATGATCCATAAATGATGATATCAATGCTAATCAACAGGGAAAGACGCACAGAACACAATGACACAAAGCCACCGCCAATCGTTCTTCGCTCATCCACACACCTGCGCGTCAGGAGAATCGTCATTGGTCTATGCGCACCAGACGACTAGTATGCTGTGGATGATCAGGATCCGGCCCGTCTGGGTGTTAGTATCCTTTGGCTAGAACCGAATTGGAGTCTACTTCTTACGAGCTACTCTCGTAAAGAAGGTTGTTGACCGTCTTCCGAAAACTTCACTCCCTTCATCTGTACTGAGGTTTCATGCATGCGATGAGAGACACACATTGGTTCTCCGCTGTTGATTTGGGAAGAAGAATGCGATTCCAGATCGATATCGAGTTAAAATCTCCTATGGAACACAATTGAGTGCTTTCAATGTTGTATTAAGACTCGTGTTATTGGGTGATTTGTGATGCGTTCCCAGGGCCAATCCTGATGGATGGGAAGCGACTGCATAAATGACTGGTTGAGGGAGTCCTGGCGGTGGAGCCCTTTGAAGTCACTGCTTCGATTGAACCTCCGATCAACTCACTCCGGACTTGCTCCTCTTCTTCCCTTTCGCCACGCTACTCATCCCACCCTCCCCTCTCTTCCCCAGTTCCTCCTCATTATCCTTTCTCCCTGGGGCTTATTTTCTTTTTTTTCCCTTTCTGTTTCTTTTTCTTTTTCTTTTTTTTTTTTTGATTTTATTCAATTTGTTCTGGAGTACATTTCTCCCTTTCTCATTGATCCCAGCGCGATGGAGTGCCCTGTTTTTAAGTATCGGTTGTGATTCCCTTCCCGCTTTGCAGGCTTGAGTTGGGGTTCACCGTGAGCGTTCCAAGTGCCACAACCCTCACCTGATATCGATCTCTCCAGGCTTATTCGACGCTAGACTATTTATCGATCCATCGATTCAGTGTAATTTGATCCCTCAACCTGCCCCCGGATTAGGTCAATTTCACCCTTCCTACTTTTTCTTATTTTCTATTAGGATAAATGGTTTACTTTGGCCCTTGCCTCTGAATGATTCCTCATTATCCAGCCTGTCGGCCTATAATGACCCCTCACCTCGTGTGCCGCTCCAATGGGGTCTGTCGCTGACTTCTGCAGCTTCTCGGCCCCTTGGCTTTAGCATAGTTTTATCGCGCGCCTTAGCCGTCACTCCCGACGCCTTGACATGGGATCAATCCTCCTCAACCATCCGCAGCCGGATCACATCGAAAGCTCCTACACCATGCTGGGAGGCGCCATCACTCCCTCAGAATCCGTCTATCGACCTTCATCTCGTCACACTTCTCAGCCATCGTCTCATCTAGATACCGGGAGTTCCAGGTCCACGTCGACCAATACCACCCCCACTTCCTCCACAGCCCCGCCATCAACATCCACCGCCGCCTCTACTCGCCTTCACGCCCACTCGTCACATAATGTGCCTGCCTATATCAACCAGCCATCTCACACATCCTCACAACCTTCCACACGAGACTCTTCAACCACCCCGGGATCGACGTATACTCAGACTCCCTCAATGAGCTCGGCCGCCTCCACCCATGTGCCTCATCCTGACTCTTCTTCCACTTACCCCGCGTTCCATCGATCCCAAAATGTGAGCACTAACCAGACTGCTACGGCGCCGATCATCGGTTCTCACCGGGAGAGCTACTCATCTCCCGCTTCACCTCGGCTGAAACCGACCCATCAGTCTCTACGGTCCCTGGGAGGCTCAGAAGCGAACTCGCCCAGTCGTATCAAGGTCCGTGATCTGTCTCATATCCAGAGTTTCGCCAGCGAAGAATTCTTGGCCCAGTCGCAAAGGGACCCCGTGCCCGGGCAGTGGCAACAGGAGCGTCAGTATGAGATCAGTTCGATGCCAGTCACCGATATCATTGAGATGGTTGCCGGGCTCCTGACGAAAATCACCACCACAAATGACATGCACCACGAGCAAGTCCATCGACATATCCCTCCCCCTGATGGCACATCCAGCCTTAGCCCGCAAGCCACCAGTGTGCTTGCGTTTCATGGCAAAAATGTACCGAGCATAAGCATTCTGAGCTATTTGACCCGGATTCACAAGTACTGTCCGACTACTTATGAAGTTTTCCTAAGCCTCCTCGTATATTTTGATCGCATGACCGAGCTAGTCAATAAAGGGCAACTGAATCGCCTTCATCGGCGCTGGGGAGATGTCAATGCAGTTCGAGCCGACACCACCTCTAGGCCAGGGTCTGAGCACTCCGCAGCGATACCTGCGCATGCTTCACCAATGGTAACTCCTCCGTCCTCTGCTGGCATTAGAGCACAGGAGCCTACGAGCCCATCTTCAACATTGCCGTCCTTGAACTCTCAGGAAGAAGATGACTTTCTTTCCCATTTTTTTGTTGTCGATAGTTTTAACATTCACCGGCTGGTCATCGCGGGCGTGACCTGTGCCAGTAAATTCTTTTCTGATGTGTTCTATACTAATTCGCGATACGCAAAGGTATCCCGATCTGCCTTTCTACGTCTTTCTTCTACACTGACTAATTTGTCTTTGTAGGTGGGAGGCCTCCCGTTGGTTGAACTGAACCACCTTGAACTCCAGTTTCTACTGCTGAACGACTTTCGTCTTTCAATTCCTGTCGAAGAACTTGAGGCATACGGAACCATGCTTGTTGAGTTCTACGCGCGAGAAGTAATTGCTCAACACCACCAGCAGCAGCAGGCGGTATCTCAAACAGGAGTGTCTCGTTCATTTGGTTCGCCGGCGTCAGAATCTCAATCAGATGTGATGTATATGCGTCCTCGGGAGAAGCGCCGCCCTGATCAGCCGGAAGTTCGACAAACCCCAACACCGCCGTAATCATTGGGCTTCTACGTGTGCAGCGCTCTATTCTTATATGCGCGGTTTAGCGACCATCCTTCGATAGGACCCTGTCGCTTGTGGCTTCTAAGCGATTATACGTATCAACGATTGACTTTCCCTCTCCAGTTGATGTCACATATTCTCACTATATCCCTTGATCGAGTCCCTTTAGTGCGCGCATCGTCGGGTCACAACTTTATTCCTCTACTTATAGACTCTTGGCAGCTAGCATGTTGGTATATTATCTTTTGTTGATTTTCACGGGATTCGATTTCTCTGTGTCGCTGGTACTTCCTGTACACAACCCTGTTGTCTCTGCATATGCTATCTTGACATCGAGCGGTGTTTCTAGGCGTTTCACTGTTTGTCTGGGTTATATGGTTGCGAGAATTGCCTCATCTTTGTAACTAGTCCGCTTCTTTATAATCTACTCTGATCAACTCATTTATCTGTCTCCTCGTTCTCAAGCAGGGCGGTTTTGCAGTTTGCTGGAGTGACGATTACACCCATGGCTGGTCGAGTGTCTCCTGTTCTTAGAATAAACAACATACACCATCCTTCAGCACGCTTATGGGCTCAATGGCTAGGTCTTTCACCGCTCATGTATTCGCCCTCGTCGCGGCACATCCACCGCGTCGCAGTGGTAGTTCAAAGCCGCTTGCAACTTAGCATGGTTGAGTTGGCCTTCAAGATTTTCTTCTCGTTGGATTTCGCTTCGGTTCCCAATCTCTCAAGTGGACAATACTCCACAGCCCTACCTGAAAAAGAATAATCCATTCCAGATTCGGCATTGCTAGTATACAACCGTTCCTAACTCCATGTCTGACTCCTGCCTCTTGCGGAGGGTTTATGGACCATCGTTCTCTGTCAAGCTATGCCTACTCATTCTTTTTTCTCCCTCTTAGACTAAATTTTCATTTTCCGATTCCTTTTCGCTGTCTATCTCCTTTAGCTTTCCCCTTATCCACGAAGTGGGGTGGAATCCAAAGAAAGCAAACGATAAAAGTCCGCAACCATTCGAGCATTCCTCTCAGGATTGTGCCCTCTACACCCAAGGGTAGGACATCTTTATCAAACCTAGTATCTGGCGAACTAGCGATCGAGATTGAACAGGATTCAATGTCCGAAAATCTTATAAGTTCCATACATCTCTCCTACGAGATTTGATGTTTACCGAGAACACCTCTGTTCCTAGGCCTTCAACAAAACATCTGTCGACTAGGGGCTCACCAAGATCCCTACCTAGGTCTTGACAACTTCCTCATGATCTACCAATAAGATTGAGATGCCTTTCAACTATAATTACCTTGCAAAGAGGAAATTAGTCGTAGAATGATATGACACTATTTCCCCGAAAACCTGCACAGTACTCAGCAAAGTCTCAGGCGACATTCTTGATTCAGGTCCTATTGCACCCACCGAACATCCTAAATCATACCCTTGGAAAAAGCATTGCATGCATCAAATGCAACCATACCAGTTTTCCTTTTGGAAGAGCAACATTGCTGCCTTAGTATTTTTAACGTGCTATCGGCTGGTCGTGCAAAATTTTCACGTACACTCTCTAGCTCTAATTTAAAAGTCGTCTTTTCCCGTCCCTATATTTCAATTCTATGTCTGAGTTGCACTCTTTCAGGCTTCAGATTCCCCCATTCCGTGGGCTCCCTAAGTTTCTCTTAGCCTTTCCAATGACCCTCCAGAAGAGGTTCCTTGTTATTCCCCCTCTTTCTACAGGCTCTGCCATTCACGGTGGGCCGTCCCACCCCTGAAGGAGAGGAAGGTATCAATTACACCTCCCTTCTCTGTGATAAAGGGCTGTACGGCGACAATATAGGCAGTAACATCCTAGACAAAGCAAACAATGGAACCGAAGGTTACCCAGACGACGGGAATAAAGATAACAACGGCGATGGTGGGAAAACGTGCAGTGCCAAAACAGTGACTACCACTACGACTGCCACCGATTACCTGGACGGGTAAGTCAACTCCGAGTTTACCGAGTATAGAAGTCTAGTATAGCTAGCAGTTACATCTTAGTCCAACAGCAACCATTACTGTGGTAACTGCTACCCCTACTACTAGCGGCGGTACGGGCATCGTTACCGTCACGACGACCAAGACTGTGGATGGGGTTACTGGCGGACTGGTCCCGACTATTAGTATTTGTCCACCGGATATAGATATCATCACTGTCACGAAGACCACAACTGTGGGTGGTGGCAGTGGACTATTCCTACTTGTCCAACGGAAATTGTCACCGCCACGACGACTACCACACCGGACGGCAGCACTGCATTAGTTCCCACTAGTGATGCTTGTCCGACAACCAATGTCACTCTCCCGGGTTCCACAGACACCATCACAACAGGCGCGACAACAGTGACAGCAGCAGGCTCAACCGCGACCACAACCATAACCGCGACCTCCACCTCAACCGTTACGGATATCATCAACAACCAAATAGTGACAGAAACAAAGACCTCGACAGTCACAAACACGGCAACAGATACCATCACAATCACTTTCCCCGGAACCACAGACACAGTAACAATCACCTCCGCGGGAACCACAAACACAATCACCCAAACAGCCACCACCATCACCATCGCCGCAACCACCACATGTCCCACGGACGGCAGTACAGGTGGTGGAAGCAGCACCGGTGGCTTCGACTACGGTACTTGCTCCGAGCCCACTATCAAGTGGGAATATGCACTGGACCGTCGGACCGAGTGGTCGTGGGTCACTAATAACCAGAATGATTTCCCGCATGAACCATCGACGACCATTGATACTTTGACTGATTTCATCTGTAACCGGCTTCGGAGTCCATGTAACGCTCCTCAGGCTACGCTTGACCAGTGTGCGTCGGCTGCGGCTCAGGTTAGTAGTAGTAGGTTACAAGGGGAGGAGCTGTCTGATTTGTGGATTTCGTTGATGACTTGACCGACTGGATCTTGTTGATGGAAGGATGGACTTTTTATTAATATGATAATACTATAATAGGCCGTAAAGGTAATAGATTTAATTTTGATTTAATCTATATGGTGTTTTTGCTACTTTGCTATGACAAGTGTTGGTTGATGTACCTAGGTAGTATCATAACGTAGCTATGTATGAGTGGATATCTCAGAATTAGTAACTATCTATGTCGATCGCGATTTCTTGCCAAAATTTCTTACATATTATGAAGTATGTAGACGAAAAAGAAACCCGTGCCTGGTAATCATTTCCAGAGAAGACCTGCCAACCATGGAAAATAACCGCATCTGCGTTGCAGAATATGATATATACAGAAAATGCCCAGAGAGACCCGCCGTAATTAAGTAATTAATGTTGAAAAGAGCAACCAACGCAGAGATTCCCAAGGAGAATGTACAAGTAAAGAAGAGAGAGAGGAAAAAGGGCAGAGTCCATCTAAAGACATATATACAACCATCCACACCAGAAACGCCGGCCAGTCCTGTCTCAAGTTTCTGTAGCCCAAGACGGTCAATACTACTTAGAATTTGTTAGTGAATGTGTACTATGCAGGGTGGATGAAGATGGAGGAGCACGTAGGCAGATCCATAGTCGCCAATTGCGAGCCCTATTTTGAGTCAGCTATAAATCGTTGAGAATAAACGGCTCGGTCAAGCAGCGGGGGAATATATGAAGTATCTCCATCTGCGACGATGCCCTTGGGGAAATATCGAATCAACTCGAATCGTACACCGAAATTACCTAGTGCTACATAAGGTTAGAGTGAAGAGTGTAGGGCTGACTTCACGCGCTCAGACCACCAGCTTCTCCACATCTACCGTCAACGGTCAACCACAACTATCGACCATCAACTATCTACCCCTGGCCTCAAAAAGCTAGTCGACAATCCAACAATATAGCAATTGTTCATCAAAAACCATAACTGGCCACGAGTGTCACAAACTGACAGTCGACGGACACTTGCCATATGCAGTCCAACGCTACATAGGACATATGTTCGCCGAGTATCAGCTTGTGAAAACCGTGGCTAAGGGACTTAGATATTACCGGTCGGTCGACGGCGGGGGCTGGTCGGTGACTGGCGCTCCTCGAAAGGACGGTCCTCTGCTTTGGGTCAGTTACTGACCCCGATCGGGATATAGCCAACCGCTTACCTATCGGTGCGCAAAACCTGCACCGCCAATACCACAGCAGGACATTGCGCAGCATCTATAAACATAAGCATGGGGACCTGGTGGGGGGTGCCTTACGCAACGATCCCATCTCCCAGGGCCAAAAATGTGAACAAAGGGAAGAAGAAATGAGTAACAGACAAAAGCTAGGACGACATGATATGCCAGGGCAAAGAAAGTGGAGGTAAAGAACGTGGTTGAGCGATAGTTAAGGCAAAACATGAGTAAGAAGAGACAAACTTTATAAAAAGAACCCCCCCTTCTCCCTCCTCATCGCTCAAAGTTGTTGCCATCGATAGAAAACGTCGGTCGGGTTCATCCAAGGCCAACGGGCCTGTACGCGGGCAAGGGCGTTCCATGAACATCGGTATCGATCGCAAGGGCCGTGGGCGTGAGCGGAGGTAAGCATGATGTAGTGATCGGATCCCCAATACGACACATACTTCTCCATCTGCCCATCTTCGTCCGGCGTTGTTAAAGGGGTGACGTTCCATCCCTGGAGATGACCCATGAACGAGGGGACGTGGTAGGCGTGTTCGGGCCATTCGATCCAGCGAGAGACTGACTTCACCGTGACTTCTCCGAAACGAACGCATTTCGTAACTGACGGTTCCTTACAGCGGCGGGTTCGAAGAACGGGCTTGGTAAGGGCTACGCCGACTAGTGCGCGCATCCTTTGAGGGCAGTGGGGGCTAGCGTTGGCGGTGGCTGTACGGAGAAGGGCGCAGGTCGGTAAGGAGTGACGGTCGACTGGTGTCCGGAGGACGAGTTGCGACTGGTCGAAGCGGGCTGGGCCCAGGGACGAGGTCGGGCCTGTCGAGCTGCTCTTCTTTCGGCGAGCCGGTAAAGTGAGCCAGTTGGAGAGGACGCTGCTGGTGGCATACAGGAAGAAATGGAGGGTACCCTGACGGGTAGATGCGAACCCTTTCACATCTCGACGAAGGAGCGGCTGCCGGCTGTCGACGAGTTCGACAAAGCGAGCGAAAAGGAGTAGTTGGTAACCGGAGGGTTCGAACAGAAGACGACAAAATGAGTGAAAGGCCGGAAGGCGGTTGTGCCGTAAACCGTGCAGTGGGCCGGTCCGCGCGATAGGGCAACCCAGGAAGACAGAGGCGGGCCATCTGAAAGACCTGGTCAAAAAAAAACAGCTGGAAAAGTCGCTGCGAAGCAGAAGCAAATAGCCAAAGGCGGGATGACAAGCGTAACGTGCTAAACGCAGGATGCTAGCATCGAACGACCAGAGACGTGAGGAGGGAAGAAGAGGAAGAGGGAGGGCGATGGGGGAGACGAGTGGTTAGAGGATCTGAGGTTGCTACAGGTTACAGATCAGCGAAATGGCAGGTGTGTCTATCACGACGACAGCGTCACTTTAAATGATGAGATTTGAGCTGTCGTCACTCTAAATGATGAGATTTGAACTACAGGAAGGCGTTTGGAGGACTTCACTGGGCGTGACTGTGGGGATGCCAACATGAGAGGGAGCCACAAGCGGTGCCATTGACATATGATGGTAGAAATATCATGGTCAAGCGTTGCAATAGCAACTCGAATAGCAAAGAGTATCATATGCATAGTAGCAAATGATGTTGGATATTGTCAAGCGTTGGATTATACAGAATGATATACTAACGTTAACTTAACGCAGCAGCTTTTACAGTGAAGGGTGTATACGTGATAGTAAAGTAATATTGAAGATAGTCAAGTGTGATATTAAATATTAAATATATAAATATTGACTTGTTACAGCAGCTTTAACAATAGAATATATTATAAACATAACATATACATAGTAGAAAAATGACTTTAGAGATAATCAAGCATTTAATTAGAAGTTGATATAACAACATTAACTTGACACAGCAGCTTTGACAGCGAAGATCAAATACATAGTAGCAAAAAAATATTGGATAAACTCGCTACAAAACTCCTTCTCGTTAAGTCCGGCACATGCCGCAAGCGTACCTGGAGTAATCCTTGTTTGTACAAGTATGTCTCAGATTTACAAAAATCATATCAGAAAATTAACATAATCCATCAACAACCACTCTATATTGAACAACAACACTACCAGCCCTTCGACGCAGCCCCCTCTCGTCAATATGAACTCACCCTCGACTAACCACACGGCCAATATGCACCGTAGAAAAAAGGAAACCGTGCCTTTCTAGGTACCTCCTCTCTGCCTTCCACACCAACTCACCATCCAAGCAAGGAATGAACAATCAGTCTGATGAGTCACCACGGAGCGCATTTCCAGCAAATAACAAGACACTCGGCAACAATCAACCGAGCTCAAGGCCTTGATGTAGGTAAGTACGCACAGTATACACCTATGTAATTTCCGATATAGTCCGTAAGCCTTCTGCCCAGAGAAAACGCACGCACTTACCCCAAGTTCGGATCATAACATGCATGCTATCTTGGAAACCATGATGTCGATGTTTACTCTCATGGCAGAAGGATGTACCGTTCAGTTAAGCTTTCTCAAATTATCACAGTCGAGATATATGATGGCCATGATATCGCCGCACCTCACTGCTTCCTCCCGTTCCTAAAAGTCCTTCTGCAGATACTTGTTCAAGCTTATATGTTTCAAGAACCACGATTTCCCTGTTATAGATATTAAGTTTATCAAGATTTGTAGGCTTTTCTATCTGAGCTTCAACTCCAATACAAGTGATCCTTCATACTCCGTACGTCAACAATATATGCGGGACCCTACCTAGCAAGAACATAGATCATGGTAACCATGAGCAACGAAATCACCATAGATCTTTCCTGTTAGGTTCCTGCTCGTGTATACATCCAAGTAATGAGGTGCCAAGAGCAAGAATAATAATATAGATTTATCGATTGAATGCTTTCAATGAGACCAGAAATGCAAGATGCCGTGGCATGAGCAGGGCTATCTGTCCATCATCTGTGGTCCTGAAGTTTCAGACGTGAGCTCCCATGCTCTAGCACGAGCCTTTTGATGAGATGTTTAGTAGTTTAGTACGTTGTACGTTGGGTTCGACGTAGGATAGTAAAGAATGCGGGTCTTCATATCACCCAACGATGATGGGGAGATATGCCAGCATGCTCGTGGTGATTCGAGGGAAATCTAAAGACATTTCAGTAGATTCATATGGACAAGTACTCATTCCGGTCGAGTATCTTCCACCACATTAGGTACATCATATAATATAAGAATAGGCTTCTTTTTCAAATATAACAATACCAGTTAATGCTAGATGCAACTGAGGACATGAGAGAATGCAATGAATACTAAACGAAGAGAAAAGAAGAAAAGAAAGACAAAACCATCAAGGCGTCAGAATTCTGAGGCAATGAAAAGCATGAAGTGAGAAAGGCCCTGCCTCCAGTTACTTATCTCACATCCTATCTGCCATGCGCATAACTCATGATCTCGAACTCCGTATCCCGACATCCCCTAGACGCCTTCGCCTACCCAATTTTCCGTATGTACCTACCAAAGCATGTTTTTTACTTCTATCATTCAATCCGGGGCGGACCAGGACTAGCTGACTTCTTCCCTAGCGGGCTTAGACTAGCTCTGTCGAACCAGATGTTAGCATCATTCACCGACAACGGGTTTCAATAACATACGACCTCCGGCGTTCACCTTCCTTCCGGAAGCCTTCGATAATCTTGGCTATCTCTTTTCTCCCTCCACGGGCATCAACTTTCATTCCACCAAGACTCATGCTGACTTTCTCGCTAGCGTTGGCAGTCAACAGCCGTTTCAGTAGCAAATGCCGCATACTTAGACAGACGAACACGCCACAGTCGCTACCATTTTCTTGTACCGGCGAGTCCTGCAGATGAACATAACGAATGTTCCGATTGAGTAAGGCGCCAAACTTCATCGTCACCGTCCGTGCTTCCCAGACATTCCCAGGAGGAAGTGAGTCATAATGAAAGGCTATTCCATCCACAATGGATATGAGAAGCAACGACCAGTGAGTCCCACCCTCCGCTTCAGTAACATTGCGACAGTCATTTATTGGAAGAAAGACATGCGTTGTCCGCGAGAAATCGGGTAACGCCTCGCGAAGTGAATGCGGATTAGGTGTCTGCAAGATCATGAAGGACATACTAGGCCGCAGAAGAACGATATGGGATGATTTATAGTTCACAAGGAACTCGCGTTCCAGGTATCTGAAGAAATCAGTTTAGGCGTTCATAGACCAGACCCAGTCGACTTACTCCTCCCAGAAGGATATAATCTGTGACAAATTAGCTAGGATCCATCAGATAGTGCGATCACACCCACATTATCTGTGAGCCAGTCATTCTTGAGTGATTGCATATCCTCTCTTGTCACTGTGAGAAGTCAGATATTATGTCAACCGAATGCCAAGACAATCGAAACTTACATCGGATGTCATAGTCTGTGCTCCAACCTAGTTAGATACCATCCTCTTCAAGATCGAGTAGCGTCAAGCAATCATAGACTCACAGCTCAGGTACGCATCCTCTGGGTTCAGCTGCTGAATATAAGCCGTCCGTCCGTCACAGAGCTAAGCCAAAGAATCCAAGCCTACCGTGTCCCCAAATCGCTTCATCCTCTTCTGCAACTTGCCCAATCCACCATCAAGCATCCTGTCTGTCTTTGATTGCGCAACAACTTCGAAACCCGATTATATTATCTATTCACAAGTCCCCTGGGAACGGACAACCAATTCGACCCGTGAACGGTGAGTCTGCTTTTGCCGAACCGAGGGACGTTGCGAGTAGGGAACGGTAGTTTGCGTTCGATGACTGTAAGGCATATATAAACGAGGCCCAATCGATGGGGGGGTTAGTTGTTCCTCGTAGTTCCTTGTGGGTCTTTCAGTTGAATGGAGAAGAGTCGTCCGATCGATAGGATGAAACGGTCTGCGTGATCGCTGCTCAGCTTTGTATTTCGGCAGGGAAACAAAGAAACAGAAAGCAGGAGTTGTCGACAATGGAACAAGATGGTCAATTACCCAAGTTTAGGATTGAATCGATAGAAACAAGGCAGCAGCCCAGTAACAGGCTGATCCCACCTGCGATGCACGAGAAGTCGCCCCTTGCGGCAATCAATCCGTTTGAAGCCGTTCCGAGTAGCCGCGACGTCACTGTGGCTGGTAGAATATGTGGCTCGTGGTGGCACGTGATATGCTCTACTACCAACAAGGAGAAACCAACTGGTAGCCCTTGCAGCTTGGTATTCTACATCACATCATACCAGACGTATATAATAAACTCTAGTTAATTTAGTGACTCAATCAAGGGGTATCTAACGTACATTTGAGTGCCTCTGATGAATAGAACCTTCAGAAGCGCACGCACCAAACAAAACACTTTCGCAGAAGCAGAAGCACAGAGAGAGAGAGAGAGAGAGAGAGAGCAACATATATTTTCCGCGCACATATCAGAGATTGAAAAGCATAAATCAAAGCAGATAACCTAACAACCCACCAAGTCACCATCGACTGATTTCTAACCAGCCAACAAACAAGGACATGAAGAAAAGCACACGTGAGGAAAACGCCTCGTTAAAACATCAAACCAAAGTTCATGAGACAGATCATAAAGGTGAAAGAGATGGACCAACAGATCCCGAGTGGTCTTTTATAGGACATCGACATTTTCTGTTCTTTTAGTTGGGGCCTAATTGACCATGGCACTGGTAGCCGTCATGTAACATGTAAATTTTTGAGACAAGTAGTAATATTCTCAGCAGAGAATGAAATCAAGCTGAGAGTTTTGCAAAATGTTTATTCCAGATCCAACCAACCTGGCGAGTAGGGTCGTCTTGATTCTTAGCCAGCCACAGCTCACCCTTCTCGGCGATGACATCAAAAATCTCTCCGACGACGTATGTCAAGTAAGGATAGCCAGCCTCACGTCGGGCACGATCAATGTTGAACTCATAAATACTGGCAGCAAGAAATAGCACAGCTGGTTCTTTAGGGACCTCATTCTCTATAGTAGCATTTACTTGTGGGTTGTCCGACATCGGCATTGCAGATGAGAAAAAGCCTGAATACCGGCCACCACTAGGCGAAGCGGGTTGCTCCTCAGGGGGCTTGTCGTTAGATGGGCCAATGACATCGACGAGGAAAGGAGAATCAAGGCTCAACCGAGGAAGGCTTGGACAAGATTCTCTATTGGAGTTGGACTGGTGCCCAGAGGCTGATGAGGCGCTAGTAATCTGCTGCAACATATTACTCCGGGGCAGTTCAACTGCCTCAGGTGCAGGGCGACCTGAGAGGGTTGAATCAGCACGATTGCGGCCGTGAGAGATCTGGGATTGGGCGTCGAAACTTGGCGACTGGAAAGGATGACTGCCACTACCGAAGTCATGGGAAGCCTTGGGGGATTCATCCATAGTGGATCCGACGCGGGTGCTGACGCTGTTGACTGTTGATGGGCGTCGCGGCGAACTAATGGTTGCCCCGGTCGAAGGAGTGTTGAAGTTGACGAGGTTGACAGCATCAGCCAGTAACGAGCCATTGCAGGCGCCTAGTGACAGTACTTGTGCCTCCGCGAAGCTGAACGTCACATTCCAATCACTGATAACCTTCTGAATATCATCCGGGAATGAGTCCACTAGGGGCGTAAGTTTCTCCTGCAAAACGCTGAACCATGAAGTTTGTATCTGGACAAAGTTTTTCAAGCAAGCCTCCATCAATTTAGCAGTTAGAGAATAAAGTTTCGGAAGTTCGTCTTTGAGAGCTTCGTTAAGGGCGACAAACTGCTCTCCTTGCTCGGCAGTCTTCTTGTCTGGTTTGTCCCCTCGCTCCTTGATACTCTTGAATCGGGCGTAATCCATTAGGCGTTTATCACGCTTTCTCATCACCTTTTGCGGCCCATCGTGAAGCTTTAGCAACGTGACCATTGGGTCAATGACGCTCTTACGAACAACAGCGAGCTGGAAATTGTCAGTTACCTCAGGTACAAATGCTTCATCAGGTAATTTCCCTTACATGTTTCGGCAGTACCTCTATCATTATATCTTGGACAACCATCTTCAACTCGTGCCACTTTCCCTCCAATTCGGAGTAAATAGTAGGGGCGACATCGATAAACCCTTCTATAGCAACAGTGATCTCACCGAAGCGTTCCATCGAACCCTGAACTTCCCGCGTATACATTTCCGCGTCCCGCATGACAACTTGCAGTTGAAAGAAGTTGTCTCCGAACTTTTGAGACAGAGCATCATATTCCTTGTCTTCGACCATGTCAGAGATGCCAACTTGCTGCTTCAGTTTCTCTGTGCGACGTCCAAAGGCCTTCGACAAGCCTGTCCGGACATCAGATTCTTTTCGTTTTCGGCCAACCACTTGACCCACTAACTCGGCACGTTTCTTCAACTCGTTGATACGGACAGAAATGTTAGTAACTTCCTCTAGAGCACTCACAAGTGCGGCACGATCTGGGTGATCGTTAGGTGTCGAGTCAAGGAGCTCGCTCAAAAGGAGGGGGTACTTCAGAATCCGCTGCACTGGCTTGACAAGCAAAGAATCCAAGTCCCAGGCGGTCGTGAGATCTGACGCCCAGTCCCGGCATTCTTTGAGCCAGATAGCTACTTTGGGGTTCTTTTGCAGAGTCTGTAGTTTCTTGTTGGCAGCATCATGATTCTTTAAGTAGTCGGCGTAGACCTTCTCCATGTTTCCTATATGCGTCATGAACACCTGGCCAACAAATGTTGCGCAATCTTTTTCTAAATCCGATGTACTAGTTGCGGTCGAAGATTCTTCGTCTGTCTTGGCGACATGATTCCGAGCATTTCGTCTGCTAGTCCACCGTTGTGATTTAGGCATAATATAAACACTTTTTGCTGCCTCCTTAAGAGCGTCCTGGAAAGCCATAGAGAACTGTACGACCTGGTCTGAGTTTGCAAAGAGGACTTTGACATCTTCCGCGGAGAGGTCCAAACATGAGCTCGAGGTCCCTTTATAGATATCATCAACAACTTTCATGTCCCTTCCAAAGGTGTATTCGGTATCAACTAGCTCTTTAATCACATGACGACGCTTTTTCAAATGCCGTTGTTCAGGAGAAGGTGACGCAGTTTCCGGGCGGAGGGGTTCTGAGGTTGAAGGAACGAGTGAAGTGGCTGACGAGCCCAGTGCCTGTGGAGAAGGCGTAGGCTCAAGTCGTCGAAGGGAGGAGTCTTCGCTACTATCGGTGCTCTGAACGGGCCCCAAGGGGGAAAATACAGCGTTTGAAAAAGGGGTTGAGGATTGCGGGGTAGGCTGTAGAGCCACAAACTGCGACAGACGGGGAACAGCGCTTTCTATAGTTTCAGTAGGGGGTGCTGGAGGGTCATGGCGCGGTATAGGAGGTGGTCGATCATCCTCAGTATCTAGCTCCTTAGGTGGATGCACGTTGATAGCTAAACCTAGGCCATCATCTGCATCTTCTGCGCGCGGCACATACGAATTGGGAGTCACTGACAGCCGCGGTGTTGGAACACCATCAATTCTCGGACCGTCGTCACTTTTCGCGTCGTGCGACGCTAATCCCTCGTCCGCGGCAATTTGCATCCAGTCCATGATTGAGGGAGACGCATGTTCCCAGTCATCACGTAAGAACAAGCTGGCCGAATGCCTCACTCTTTCAGAGGGGATGGCGTCGCTTGTCGATACGAGGACCGGGTCATCAGTCAGACTACCGGTCCTCCCCTCCTCTTTTTTCTCTCTTCGTGAGGAAAACGGTTCTGGGGACGCACGAATTGCTGGCATGGGAAGGTTGCGGCTCCTGCCACTAGCAAGCTCCTCCATGTAAAGTTGAGCCACACGCTTAGAATCCCACCCACCCAACCTTACTAGGCTAGGTGCATGAGGATGCCCATAGGCTGTTGTATGTGCCCCAACTTCCTGTCTTGGATCCGTTACCACACCTGTATTCTGAGATACCAAATGAGGAAGCTGGCGGCCAGTGACAGATGGAGTGCTTGAAGATGCAGAGCATGACTGGGTCGTAGCCTCCTCGCTATCATCAGCGCATTGCTGTATATGAGGCAGGTCGTCATCACTGCCCTCGCATTGTCCATCTAAGGAATGTTCGTGGTGAAGGGAAGACGACCAGGAGCTCATACTCCATCTATTTGGCGGTTCGCTATCGGTAGGAGCCCGTTTCACATAGAGGTCGCGGTGTACGGGATTTTCGCTGCTGTCTAAAGAACCTTCGAGGGCCAATGCATCTTTCAGGACGATGGGAATAGACTCCTTATCATCATTATCAGAGAAAGTATAGTCTTGCTCATCACACGATGAACTGCTGGGGCTTGAATCGCGGATGCGCATTATATGACTCAATAGAGTTCTGTGAGACGCATGTACATTCTGCCTAGAGAGCTCGACCTGAGGCTCTGAGTCAAATGCAGTGACATGGGTCTCGTTGGACTCAGTTGTTGCGGCAGAGACAGGTGGCAGGTTGCCAGTCTTCGACTCAACTCCTTGTCCGTTCATAAATATCTCCGGATGACCTAGTGTGGGCGAGTCCATCGTCATCGGATGATATTCTGCCATCGGTCGGGAGTTCTCGGGCAGGGAGATGTCTGTATCAACGTGGAGCTGGGGGGGCGCTTTCAGAACCCTTGTCTCAGACAAGCTTTTTGTTTCATAACCAATCTCGACAGGTTCTTCGATCACAGTCACAGTGTCTTCCGGTTGTACAGGAGTAATCACTTCTGCCGGTTCAATCTGCTGTTGTATTGGTGTAGCAGGTTGGCCGTGCTGCTGTGTCTCTTCTTGAGCTTGGACCTGACGTCGGAGCTCCGCTGCTTTCTCCTCCTTTCTTTCATTCTCTTCGACTGTACGATTGAAGGCTTGCTGAATTCTCTGTCGGCGGGTCGCAAAGTCGACATTACCCAATTCTGGTAGCCGTCGCTCCCGTTGCCTAGGATTCCGATCACGGTTAATTTGTCTCTGGAAGTTCGATACTGTCTCCACCACTTTTGAGCGAGATGCGGTTGCGGTGGTTTGTGAGACGGGTTGGCGAGGTCGAGAACTACGTAGAGGAGGCGACTTCTTGGGGGGAGGAGCAGCTATGTATGCTTCCAAAAGGGAGCCCTTCTCAGGGATGTACTGCTGAGACCGAGTAGGGGTCATATCCCGCCTTGCATGCGGCGTTGTCGCAAACGTTGCCTCGTCATTGTGGGTTGGTTCAAGGGCAGTGTTGAATGACTGTTTGGGGGATGGCTTGGGGAGGCGGCTAACGCCTTTCGGCGGCAGAGAGATTTGGGCGGCAGACCTGTTACCGAAAGCCAGCTCCGCGCTTGTAGTGGGTGAAGACGGCGAAGAATCACCAGAGGCCGAAGCCGAATAAAGGCGGCGGGAAGAGACAGGAATGCGCGACCTAGAATGTGGGCTCTCCAGGGATGTTCCGGGGTGCGGCTGCAAGGGGGGCTGCACCGCCATGTGGGTATCAGGAAGGCACACCGCCGCACCTCCAGGCCGATTTCCAGCAAAGTCACTCCTAGTTCTTCGGTGATTATTGGTATTCGAAATAGTATTCACTTCTTCTAAGAACGGCGTACGTCCCAGATACCAGGCAGTAGGAGTCAGGGGAGTCACGACAGATGACAATTCGGAATGCTCTATGAATACTGGGTTTGGACTAGGGATGGTGCCTTCAGAACCTCGACGCCTTAAATATGACGGTGTTCCACATCCCGAATCGTGGAAGGTCGTGTCAACTGCAAGCAATCCGCCAAACGGGGGTCGTCGGGGAGGCGAGTTCAAAGAGCTGGGGCGATTGGCATCGATATCGCCTGTCCTTAGCCGAGGGAGAGGAAGCTCCGATGTTGGATCCGGGTCGAGATTACCTGTCGAGTTCCAACGAGGAACTGGGGTCCTCTTGATTGATGAGTCGTGAATTTCTTGCAGACGTGTCGAAGCTTTGGATAATATTGACCCGTCAGTGGGACTGGCCGGGCCGATAGTCTTTAACGTAGACGTTGATGGTAATGGGAGGATTTGGTCAGGGTTGTTGTTGAACTTGTTCACAAGATCCTTGAACGATACCTGTCTTGACCTCACTGTCGAAGAGCGTGTTGGCGGGGCTCCACCGGCGGACCCGAGTCGAAAGTTCTTGTATGATGAATCCGAGGCTGAGCGATATTGTCCTGCACTTTCAGCGGACCCCAGTGGGTGGATTGGCACTGAAGACACTCGGTGAAACGGGATGTGATGATTTTCGAGGGAATCAGCGTTGTTGACTATTACCATCAAGTGACCACCTAAGTCAACACCAGTATCATCATTTGCAGCCAATCCAGATGTGTGTGGTCGGTAATAGTCGTCAGGGTCGGGCGAGGATCGATCGTTCGAGGGTAAACTTGTCGTTACGGGGAATGCTGAAGAGTTTGTGAGACCCGATTGCGCAGGATATGTGGTACTTGCAAGAGGCGGTGCGGCAGAGGACGGAACGATTAGTGATGTTTCAATAGTCTTATCTGTCGGGGCATCATAAAAGTACTCGGTGGTCGGAGATGATTGGCGTCGGAGCTCATGAGGGTTGCCGTTCAGAAAGCAAGAAACGTGCTCGACATCACTGCCGGACATCTTGCATTCTTTCAGGCAGATGGTCAGCGCGAGTGTCGTTCAAATTATTTTTGACTTTTCCTTATCCTGGGAATTGAAAAAAAAAAAAAATATAAAAATAAATAAGAAAGCAGACAATTTTCTCCCGACGGGATGGTTGGTGGTGATCCTTCCTGATCGAGGCTTCTGATGCGTTGTTCACAGCTGGTAGGCCACAGATGAGGTTGCAGATTGACCGGCCGGAACTACAAGGTAATCATCACCGGGTAGCACCACGCCAGGACGGCGTCATATTTGGAACAATATAAGACCACTGAGCCACTGGTGCGATCCTGGAGGTTCGTTTGTCTTGAGAAGTGCTCCGGGGTATATTCGATGCTGTCCTCCCAATGCTTACTGAACGAGAGGTAGAAGAAAACAAAAAGAAACGAACGAACGCCGCAGGGGGGGGGGGTCGGAACAACGGCCGAAAGTGTCTTAGAAGGCAATAAAAGACTGGAGCTGATATGCGGATGAGCGAGACTACAGTCAAGACGGGCGGGATGGGCGTTTGCACGGCGTCTAGCAGGGGTGCTGGTGTTGGTGTAAGTGTTGGAAGGTGGAGGTTTATCGCAAGCGGGCCGAGAGGGGTTGTTGATGTCAAAGTGGCCGTGAGAGAGAGAAGAGAGAGGAAGACCACAATTAAAATGGTAAAGTGATAATGACGGCCACAACAACGAGAGGAGGGGGTGGAAACACAGTATTATTGTTGTGCTGTACTGTATGTATGGATGTACGTTAAGGTAAGGTCCAAGAAAAGAATGATGTCCATTAAATCAAATAAGTAGTAATAAATAATTCATCGATGACGACCGGGCATCGATCCTGTGGTCCTATCAAATAGGAAGGGCTATAGGTGGGCCGACAGATGGTTAGTTCGCCCTGTTCCTGTTTAAGTCTCGGACGGTGTCCACTGTCTTTATTTAGCCCACTAAGTACTCCGTACGGATCTTGTACGTACAATCTACTCCGTAGTAGAATTTGGTTCCATCGTTTACAAGGAGGTGAGTACAAAAAAAGTGTAAAAAAAAGAAAGGAAATAGTGCGGAGATCAGTGAAGAACCAGGGGGTGAGAAAATAAAAATAAATAAAGATACTAATGAAAAAATAAGCAAGCAAAGTCTGAGTGATCTAATCATTAATCATGATTCTTCCAATCTTACCCTCCTATACGGGATAACTGCCCGACAGAAATTCAAGCCAAATTCAAGGAAGAAGGTTTGTAAACTGAATGGTTAAATGCTACTGACTAGTAATATTTAGAGTAGGGAAAAAGAAAAACCAAAAAAAAAAAATCATCCTTCTAGGCCCTATCTACTCCGTACGTAGAGGAAGAAGCTGGGTAAAAGAGTCAGATCAGACTTTGGAAGAATGGTTATGTATTGTTGCTGTATTTTCATTACCATCCGTGTGGTTCTGAGCAATCTACTCTACCTACCCTTATGGAGTATTCTCGAAAAGTAGATCTTCAAAGTGGTCCTCAGGTGTAGAAAAAGACAAGGCAGACAGAAAGTTTGGGTAAATGAAACTTGAAACGACCTAGTCTATAAAGAGAAGAAAAGGGAAAAATGAAAATAAGAGCACAGGAGAATGAGACACACTATTCCCAGGGATTTATACAGACTTTGCTACAAAGAACTTTTTCTTTTTCTTTCTTTATTCCTTGCCCTGTGCAGTATCTTTGTCCTTTATTCTTAGTACTTACACCCCATCTAAAGGCTAAGGAGCCATCGTGTAGTCTCTGACTCTACCACCAAAAGACCACGACCCCTTTGGAGACCTTTTTTAGCGGCCGGAACACCACAGTCTACATTTGACAAGAAAAACAGAAGTCATTATTGAACCAAATCAATAAAGGACGCTAGTAAGTACTAAGCCCGAGGATTATGTAGAAATTATTCTTATATCAAAATTACATTAATTGATTGGACAAGGCTAGGTCAATCTCTTCCAATGTCTGGTTGTTCGTGTATCAATCTTGGATCGCTTCCCTGGAACTTCTATTACAGGGCTCCACACGCCTTTGTTTGACTCAGGCCTTCGGTTGTTCGTTCCTTTCCAGACTCAGGACAGATTCTTTTGTTTGTAATCTGTTCGCTTCCCTTAAGATGCTCTGACTTATATTAGAGATTGAAAGTCAGTTGTTTATTGATTGCACCACTTCTCCCTATTCTTTACATGTACTATTTAGCACGCTACCTAGGTAATGAAGATGGACACGGTCAGAACCACGTAATTACGGTGTATCAAAACTCCACACTTTCCATGTTTTGTCAGTTGCTGTACATATGTACATACTCCATGGGGCAAATTCCAGTCTAAGACATCCTTCAATCCATGTGCCTATATAAGAATCAGGTTCATACCTGAGATTGGCAATAGATCACGGAATCGATTGATAAGGTAGTGGCCGGGGTCCTGTACCTTTTTTAAAAGCGAGATCAACCAGCCTTTTGTGACCAGTAAAAGATGATCATGCCATGCAAATCTGACTCATCTCATGGGGTCTCATAGAAGATACGCAGACGTTAATTTTGAGAACAAAATCAATCAATTTCTCTCGTCTCTATTTCCTATCTCTCTTTTCATTTCTGATCTCTTCCTTCTATATTATGTTCTTATTGCGCGCCACGATCCATGAGCAAGGGAGATAGAGGGCTAAGGTCATTCGATACCGGGTCTGTGTACTATTGCAGTAGTACGGAGTACGGTGCAACAATGTCTTTTCTTCGCACTTTAAGTCCTGTCCATACATCCCTGACCGCATGACCTGGTCACTTTAAGATAGGAATGTGCATGGAAAGTCCCGAGTTTAATCTTATTTTACCGGGATCAGAAATACCTTCTGGAATGTGTTCTTAGTGTATGTACTTCGTACATACAGCCCAGTAAGTGGACGAATGCGTACTTCATCCAGTTTGGTCCATCCCATTTGGACAGTGCGGATAGGGTGCTCGGTATATTTTATTTTTCCTTGCTTTTTACAATAACTATTCTTCATGCCGAACCAAGTAACATATAAGGTTGGAATGGAACAGACAAGAAGCATAGGTCCAATTCGCAACAACTATCGTTCTATTTATCAACTGTGTGGCCTCCATCTGTCAATGTCCTTCCCGCTCGTTATGGCCTGCAAGGATCCACGAAGTTGTGTATGTCGTTTTCCTATTGGTTCCACTGCCATCCACTTTCTCATGTGTAATAATGTCACTGGCCAAAGACTCGATTTGTTCGCTTGTCCAGAATTTCTCCTGTCAGTCCGTCCGTCTATGGGTCACACCGCTGGTTGTGAAATTGAATTGGGGTTGCAATTCCGATGCCTTGCATCCAAGGTTATCTGCATGCACTTTGGGCCAACCCGTCACAAGGCAGGCACACACACACACACACACACACAAAAAGAGACAGAGAAGAAAAATCCCTACCGCTAGTTTTATACACTAGTCCATCTATCAATACAATCTCTAGGAACCAAAAAGTCAGGACATTAATCAATGGCATATTTCGCAGGAGCTATACCATAAAACCTCCCCCAGGCTTCGTAACATGAAGGCGGAACATACCAGAGGCCGGCTGACATACAGTAGGGTGGGGACGTAATTATTTACGATTACCTTCCTCGGGAGTGCTAGCGTTTGCGACCTTTCTAGACCATCGTCGTTCCAAGGATCTGGGTTGATGCTCCATGTCCGTGCGAGCACATTGACTGGCGATGCTGGTCCTAAACCACAACTCCCCTCACTCTGGAAAGATGATTGTCTATTCTTGTACACAGTATGCAGAATTGTCAGGAACAAAACAATTGATCGACAAGCCAATGTCCTGTCCAAAATGATAATTCTATTGACAAACTGACAATGAGGACCCACAGAGACTTCCGATCCTTAGATTACTTCACAGCGTCGCACATTGGATATCGGCAAATTTGAAAAAAAAAAAAAAAAAAAAAAAAAATTTTTTACTTCCCCCCGTACTTTACCTTTCTGATTTGTTGTTCCCTGTCTTCGTGTTTGTTTGTTGTTTTCTTTTTCCATTACCCTCGCTCCTGTCCCCTACAATCCCTCTGTTTTAATTCCTGTTTTCATATTTATTTTTATTCTCTTGTATCGATCAATCTATCTATCACTTTTAGCCAACTTCTTCGCCCCCGACTTCAGTCGGATTGTCCCTCCTTGGCACCCCAAGACTAATTGATCAACCACCCCTGGGTGGCGCATAGGTTATCAAAGCGATCTACGACTACCAACCAGAGCCCGGCAACACGCAGGAATTGGCGTTCAGCAAGGGAGACTTTTTTCACGTCATCAGCAGGGAGGACGATTTGGATTGGTACGAAGCGTGCAATCCCCTCATCCCTAGTGCTAGGGGGTTGGTGCCTGTGTCATTTTTTGAGATCATTGGCAAGAACGAAAGAGACAGCATTGGTTCCGGGGACCTTTATAAGAAGAAGGAATCCCACGACTCCGGTTTCTCAGATCGAGCCCCAGCTGCTTTCCCAGGTCCCGATTTCGTCAACGGTTCCCCGAAATTCAACCCTCCCCCCGCGTTTCCGAGAATGTCGGCCATCGGCAAGGCCGGCTCCAGTCCCATGGTCTACGGTGTTGTCCAGTATGACTTCCAGGCCGAGCGACCCGACGAGTTAGACGCCAAAGCCGGCGAGGCGATCATCGTCATCGCCCAATCCAACCCAGAATGGTTCGTCGCCAAACCCATCGGTCGTCTGGGTGGCCCGGGTCTCATCCCGGTCTCGTTCATTGAGCTGAGGGATATGCAGTCGGGTCAAGCGGTGACGGATCCCCTCGAAGCCGTGCGTCGCGCCGGAGTACCCAAGGTGGAGGAGTGGAAGAAGATGACCGCGGAGTACAAGAACAGCAGCATCACGCTCGGCAAGATCGATTCCGCGGCTGCTGCCGCCGCCGCCGGTTCAAATGTGCAATCTGTGACCTCGGGCATGGAAAAGATGTCCATGAGTCATCAGAGCGCGCATTTGAGCCAGAACGGAAATTCTTATGTGAGTCGCAACCGTCCACCCATTTGGCATGGCATACGTACTAATGCGACCGGTTAGGGTTATCATCATCGCAATGCAAGCAAGGGGTCTGTCGCACCGCATATGTCTCACCAGTCAATACAGAGTTATCAACAACCCCTCATGGCACCGGTCGCTGCGTCCATTCCGCGATACTGCTTCGATAACGATAAATACTGGTATATCATCGAGGCGAAGATGGAAGACGGCCGCTGCTGGGAGTTGTCCCGGTACTATCACGACTTTTATGACTTCCAAATCGCCCTCTTAACGCAGTTCGAAGACGAGGCCGGAAACCGAGGCAAGCCACGGACATTACCGTTCATGCCCGGTCCGGTGACTCACGTTACCGACGCAATCTCCAATGGCCGCCGGCAGAACCTGGACGAGTATATCAAGAAACTTCTGGCCATGCCTCCCCACATCGCCCGCTGCCAGTTGGTCCGAGAGCTATTCGCGCCCCGCCAGGGAGATTTCGAGATCGACCCCAACGCATTCGGGGAGGATGTGCGGTTTTCCGGGGGGTCGCATCATTCCTCGGGGCATGAGGTCCCGCGCAGTGCATCCCGCCAGTCCTCTCAGGCCCAGATGAACGTCCCTCACGACCGCACCTCGCATCAGCGGGCTCAGCCGTCGATATCGCACAGCAACGGCGCTCCTCCTCCGATGAACCGACAGCCCAGCTCTCTTACGCAGGTGTCGACCACGTCGAGCGGCGGCGCCATGAAAGTCAAGGTGTCCTTCCAGGGCGATCTCATTGCGATCCGCGTGCCGGGCGACATCAGTTTCCAGCAACTTCGGGAGAAACTTGTGGATCGTTTGAAGATCACTGACGAGATCACGGTTCAGTACAAGGATGAGCCGTCTGGCCAACATGTCGATCTGGTCAGCGATAGCGATCTCGACTCTGCCATACAACGGAATTCCAAACTCACACTATTTGTCGAGCTCGTATGAGGGCTCCCGTCCGAACCAACATAGACTCATGATTCCCATTGGCATTTACGATAGATTTTTTCATCATCATACTGATATGCCTCTTCTTTAAATTTGATCTCCCCAGGGTTTCCTGGTGGACACGGTGCCACGGTGTTCTGGTTTCTTCTTATGAGCCATCGGTCTTGTCTGCCTCAGGCTGGTGGGTGATAAGATTGTGATGTCCGACATGTTTATGCCATTATGCATCTCTTTATGTTTTTATCTGCATTTCTTGGTTTTAGTGGGCCATGGTTGATTGTGATTTTCCCATACCCTTTGATGCACAGTCTCACATGTACATAACGTTCTCCTGGATATACACGTAGGCTTCTTTACCTACTATTACTCATCTTTTTTCTCGAATGTCTGGTCAAGATTTGTAAATGCGCACGTTATTAGGCCAAGTATTTGGACTCCAAAAGGACAAATGTTCAACGTCCAATCAAACGCGGTCTTTTAATTCCGCATCAATTGCCGGCGTCCGAAGTCACATGATATCAAGATCGGAACCACCGCCGGCCTTTTTTGCCTTGAGGCGCAAAGTCCAGCGGGTCTGAAATGATTTTGTTTACTTCTGTTTGTATTTCTGTTTGTATTGAGCCGCTTGCATGTACTCAGAGTCTTTCTTGTTAAACCTTAAGTTCAATTACATCTGACTTCTCGTTGTCGCTGTCATTCCCCGCTCCGCGGCACCTTAACCATCGCCGAACATTTACCGACCGCTCTACGTCCCTCCTTGTCGAGACCAACCTCGGTTCAAGACTGCGTTACACCTATATGCGTTGATCTAGCGCGCAAGCACACTCGTGGGAAGAACTGTCGGACGTCTTACTGCCCTGATGCCAGCGAGCGGGTCGACTGCGAGACTCTGCGCGGACTCCGTCCCGGCCGCGCTGAGGGCTCGGAGGGCTTTGGTGCTACCCCGAGGCTCCAGACCGGTCTATGTTCAAGAATTCAGGAAAGGTGTACATCAGCGACATGCAAGTTTCAATCGGCGTCCGACCACCGTTCGCACAGCCGACCAAGTGAATGTTCGGGGACCACCACAGATTCAGTATGTGCGACGGCTCGCGACCGAAGCGGCGAGCAAGGTCGGCTTGAATACTGCAGCTGGGCTGCAGGGCGGTCCGCTGAAGGAGTATGACTTGAGGGTACAGCAGAGCCGGTTGCGGGATGACCCATATCAGAGGCGTATGTTCTGCTCACTTGACCGATTGTGAACCATGGGAATGGACTGAGTGCTGATTTGTTCTGCGCGTAGAAATCATTGAGAACCTCCAAGACCTCCACGAAAGATTACGAAGCTACCATCCTCCTGCTGTCGTTCACCCGAACCCGGAATTATTGGACCCTCAGACCAAATCATCATTCTTTGGCTCGTTATTCGGACGCAACAAGGCGAAAGAAGCGTTGACCATCCCCGAGACCCTCCCGAAGGGCCTGTACATGTTTGGCGATGTTGGGTGCGGGAAAACCATGCTCATGGACCTGTTCTACGAGACGCTGCCGTCGAACATCTCCTCCAGGTCTCGCATCCATTTCCACAACTTCATGCAGGATGTACATAAGCGCATGCACGTGGTCAAAATGCGGTACGGCAACGATTTCGATGCGCTGCCGATGGTCGCGGCAGATATTGCGGAAAAGTCGAGCGTGCTGTGTTTCGACGAGTTCCAATGCACAGATGTGGCAGATGCTATGATTCTGAGAAGGCTTCTGGAGTCGCTTATGTCTCACGGCGTCGTCCTCATCACCACATCGAACCGACACCCGGATGATCTGTATAAGAACGGCATCCAGCGCGAATCTTTTATCCCGTGCATCAACCTCCTGAAAACCGCCCTGGACGTGATCAACCTAGACTCGCCCACCGACTACCGCAAGATCCCCCGTCCGCCGTCGGGCGTCTACTATCACCCGCTGGGCTCGGACGCGGACCAGCACGCCCAAAAATGGTTCGAGTTCCTGGGCGATTCCAAAGATCCGCCCCACCCAGCCACGCAGGAAGTCTGGGGCCGCAAGATCGAGGTCCCCCTCGCCAGCGGCAGGGCCGCTCAGTTCAGCTTCCAGCAGTTGATCGGCAGAGCAACGGGAGCCGCGGACTATCTGGAGTTGGTCCGGAACTACGACGCCTTCATTATCACCGACGTCCCGGGTATGAATTTGAACCAGCGAGATCTTGCGCGGCGGTTCATCACGTTCATTGATGCCGTCTATGAGAGCAGGGTAAGCACACCTGACCACCCACCATCCAGTAAAGACTAACACCGCGCAGGCTAAGCTGGTCCTTACGACGGAAGTGCCTCTCACCAATCTCTTCCTCTCCGAAGCGGACGTGAAGAGCTCCCTTGGAGACGGCGAAGGCAGTGATCTGTCCGACGCGATGCGCATGATGATGGACGACCTCGGTCTTTCCATGCAGGCCCTGAAGTCGACGTCCATCTTCAGCGGCGACGAGGAGCGCTTTGCCTTTGCGCGTGCGCTGTCCCGTCTGTCAGAGATGGGCAGCAAGCAGTGGGTTGAGCGGGGACTGGGGGTTGGAATGGACGTCGAGCAGGGGAAAACCGAGCATGACGCTTGGATGAAGGCGCGAAGCCATTGGAGCGAAGATAACATGTGATGACTCGTTTATCTTTCTATCACATAGTGTTGTGGTGTTTTACACCTTTCCCAGTTTTTTTTTTTTTTTTTTTTTTTTTTTTATTATATATATATATATTGTGTTTGATTGCATGGGATGTATATATCGATAGACGGGTATCCTATGTTAGACGTGAGTATGAACATCGCTGACATGAGTAGATATACTGGGGGTTTATCTTTGAATTACTTTACGAGGAGTATGTCTACGTGGATATGATCTCGTATGATGTTTTACCGGAATCACTAGCATCTTTCTGAGTGTCTCTTCTCTGAAACTTGATCCTTGGCTTCTCCCATTTGAGGCCAGGTTGAGTTGCGAGGATCAGCCTACTTCTGGAACTACTCTACTTCTCTACATATATCTACGTTTTATTGTATTTAGCCATGGCTGTAAGTGATTCTACCCAAGAATACGCAGCAGTGACAACGCCAAATGTTTCATAGTCATCGCGTTCTGGTATCCAGAGGTTACCCACTGAGACTTGGAGGTATACCTCGCATCGGACATGACCATAGGGTACAAGTGAGGTTGGAATTCCATCCGTACTGGTCAAGAAGCAAGGGCTTTCACCAGTTTGCACGTCGGAGAGAAATCCAAGAAGAATAGAGGTTAGTTCAGGGATGACGAGCGATGCGGCATATGGCGCTCTCAGTTCATATCATTGACTCCTCGCCGTTCGATTTCCAACCCTCCTCCATAGATACTCCCCACGGGCAGGCCAGTCACTTGGCAATCGGACTGCAGGAAGACGATTGCAACCGGCTGGTGTATGTACGAACCAAAGTTACATAGTCTGGCCCTGAATCCAGCCAGCCGTCGGTCTGAATTGAAATATTGGCTTGGATTCACGCCTTGACCGCTTCAGGTTCTAGACTCTAACCCATAGTCAGGGCTATTTCTAGGTAATTCCATCACATCACCACTAATTCCCTCCTTTGAGAGTGTGGAGGGGATCCGGACGTGACGATAGTGGTCAGGTTCTACCGGGAGTACTTCATATCGATATCAGTGCCCGGGGTGGAAAGCCATACATGGATGGATTCCTCAGTACAAACGGTGCAGTGGGTTTCATGACGGTCACTCTCTCATATAAAGGACAACAATACGTCCAGGATTCTAGCTACTGACTTACGTTTCCCTCTCGGCTCAACGCGTCGATGGCCTGAGAGGTCACATTCCAATTCTATCACTGTCCTACCCTTGAAAGCAATATCCACGCAAGGGTTAGACAAACTCCCCGAAGGGTCTCGGTCCTGTTGGGAATCGACTTTCTAGACGAAGGATCAATTCACTGTGAATGTTCACTTTCCACAGACGATAAGAAGTCCGAGGATGGGCTTCAGAATATCGCGCGCCCAGCGCTTGTCCACGGTGATAGCCATCTCCTCTGTTTTCTTCGTGGCGGAGATTTCCAGTAAACCTCCTTTTTATTTTATTTTATTTTATTTATTTATTTTTCCCTCCCTCCGTTATTCACCCCCTTGTGGCATTTCATTTCTCCCCCCGTTTTTTTTTTTTTTTGGGTGTCGGCGCTTTTCTCCGATGTCTCAGATGCTGACTGACCGTATCTCATAGTCGGCTTTTATACGCATTCCCTGGCTTTGGTCGCCGATGCGTTTCACTATGTATGTATGTCACGGGTGAACTGCGTCGCTCAGCTAACGCCCCTTTAGCTGAATGATTTGATCGGTTTTGTCGTTGCCTTAGTCGCTCTCAGGGTAAGATCCTTTCATCCTGAAGTTAACAAACCACGACTAACAGGTTGCCATTGATCCCACAGATCTCCGAGACAGACGATGCGCCCAAATCCCTCTCCTTCGGCTGGCAGCGAGCCCAGCTCCTCGGCGCGTTCTTCAACGGAGCCCTGCTTTTCGCCCTGGGGATCAGCGTGTTCCTACAGTCGATCGAGCGGTTCATCTCTTTGCAGTGTTAGTCTCTCTGCCATTGAGAGCGGGATATCGTGCTGATGTGGGGATAGATGTCGAGAATCCGAAACTGATGTTTATTATGGGCGCGGTGGGACTGGGGTTGAATCTCATCAGTGCGATCTTCCTTCACGGTGCGTGGTCCCTTTTACTGAATGGGTAAATATATAGGGACTGAGATAGACAGAGCACGACCACGGACACGGCCATGGGCATTCGGCGGTGCCTTTGTCGCCTCTCTCGTCGGGTGTCGAGGAGGGAGATATCTCCGAGGTTGGTTCGCTAAGTGATACGGTGTTTATTGGTTACTGACAGGCCAACGCAGCATCATAACCACAAGCACCACCAGAACACGGCTCCACCGGTGTCGCTCGGCCACGACCTGGGCATGCTGGGTGTGCTGCTCCACGTGGTCAGCGACGCAGCGAACAACATCGGAGTCATGGCTGCGGCGCTGGTGATCTGGTTCACGCATTACGAGGGACGGTACTACGCGGATCCGGGCGCGAGCATGGGGATCGCGCTGATGATCATGCTAACTTCGCTTCCTCTTGGTGTGTTTCCTATCTTACGACGGAATATATCACGACACATGCTAATGAGCGCAGTGCGACGAGCCGGTCTTATCCTGTTAGAAAGTGCGCCGAACGGGGTTGATCCGGCGGACGTGAAACACGATCTGGAGAAGGTATGCCACCAATATCCCACCTTATCTATATGTGTTATTAACAGCATTGGTCAATGATAGGTCCCCGGCGTCCTGGCCATCCACGAGCTGCACATCTGGCGTCTGAACCAGAGCAAAACTCTCGCATCGGTGCACATCGTGGTCTCCGACCCGTCCGTGGCGAACTTCGCTAAGACGACCAAGACCATCAACGAGTGTTTCCATGCGTACGGCATCCATTCGGCGACGCTGCAGCCGGAGACATCTCCCGTGGCGGAGGTCGTCAGGGGACATGCGCTGACGGAGATGCACCAGGGTTTGCGCAAGAGATCGCTGGAGAAATGCCAGGTGATGTGTGGGACGTTGTGTGAGGAGTTGACTTGCTGTGGATGATTTGCCAGAGCTATGACTTGCTGGGTTCGACGTTCTTCAAATGGTACAGAGCGTTATTTTAGACTTTTCTGATATGAATGGTATCCAAATTGAGAAGCGGAACCAATTCCGCGAGATCGTCATTTGATTAATCTTCTCCATCTGGTTCCATACATATTGTCTCTCACCAGGTCAACAAACATCTGTGTTGACATATAGATAACTGTCTTATTCAATTCCAGTCATGGATTGTAGACGAGAGAGCCACTCAGCCTGAACCACGAGGACTACTACCGTATCCACGGACCCAACCACTGAGATCGACGAGATAGATATCTGTTATCACCTGCGGGGAGTCAATCTCCTGATTGGATCAGAGTTCCGCTCCGAGCTACCGATCAGCTAGAGTAGAATCATTGGATGCTTGTTGAGCACGGACTATCGGAGGGTAACACAGAACAAAGGAATGTGTGTGAGGAGAAGTAGTTTATATACAAAGGCATTGCCCCAACTGTACATTCTTCTCCAACATACCTCCACTCATCCATCCCAAACTAGGGGTATCGATCACCACTTTGCAGCCTATATCCAGTCTAAGAAGATAGGGAGATATCATGTCCTGGCAAACAGAAGCCCTCAAGGCAAAAGCAATCCTACACAACTCCCTCCCGAAACAATGGCTGCTCCCCGACGACAAACTCCCCCCGCCAAACCAGAAGGACGTCGTCGATTTCCCCCGAACCAGCGGACTGCTCACTAACCGAGAACTGTCCATCACGGACATGTCCGCTACGGCGCTGGTGTCGGGGATGGGGGCCGGACAGTTGAGTGCAGAGGAGGTGGTGGTTGCGTTTTTGAAGCGGGCTGTGTTGGGGCATCAGTTGGTTTGCTTTCTTTCCCCCTTGTCTATATCTAAGTCGGTGGTTAACATATACTATAGCTTAACTTCGCGACGGAGTTCCTGGCAGAACCGGCCATTGCCAGGGCCAAAGAGTTGGATGAGTACTACCAGCGGACGGGGGAGTTGATCGGGCCGTTGGTATGGCACTCCCCGATATCGATAGCATACATGCTATCCATGATAAGTCGGAAGACTAAGAACGAATAGCACGGCGTCCCAATCAGCGTAAAAGAACACATCGGTATGAAGAACCGCACCTGTAATGCCGGCTACGTCGCATGGTACTTCTTCCTGTCCACGTCTCACTCCTAGACAAGCTAAGCACTAACAAAGCACAGGGTCAACGACACCGCCCCAGAGGACGCCCTCATCCTGCAATGCCTGGCCAAAGCAGGGGCTATCTTCCACGTGCGAACCAACCAGCCCCAATCTCTCATGGTACACCCCTTCCATCTACATCCCATCTTGACGATCCAAAGAGCTGACCAAAGAAAAGCACCTCTGCTGCACAAACAACCTAACCGGCACAACCACAAACCCCTACAACCGCACCCTCTCACCAGGCGGCTCCTCCGGCGGCGAAGGCGCCTCGATGGGCTTCAAGTGCGCCCCGCTAGGCATCGGCACCGACATCGGGGGCTCCATCCGTGCCCCGGCGGCCTTTTGCAACGCGTACGGGTTCCGTCCGACTATACGGCGTAACCCTTACATGGGGATCAAGGTGCCTGGGCCGGGGCAGGAGGCTATCCTCGGTGTCGTGGGGCCGTTGGCGGCGAGGAGTCTCGATGATCTGGAGTTGTTCCAGAGGGTGGTGATTGATGCTGAGCCGTGGGATGTTGAGACGGCGCTTGTGCCGGTACCGTGGCGGAGGGTGGAGGGCAATGGGGAGTTTACGGTGGGGATTATGTGGGATGATGGGTATACCTTCCCTTCTCTTCTACTTCCGCCTTTTCCACTCTCTTGATATATGGGAGTCTGCGAGCTTATAACGTGACGAACAAAGCTAACGGAGGCTTAAAAGGGTGGTCCGTCCCCATCCCCCCATCACTGCAGCCCTCAAAACCGCCAAAGTCCAACTCCAAGCAGCCGGCATCAAAGTGGTAGACTGGGAGCCCTACAAACACGCCCATGGCTGGGACATAATTGTACCTATTCCTCCCTTTCCTTCCTGTACTACCTCTATAGTTCCAAAACAGCTAATAAGGATAGTCAAAACTCTACTACCCCGACTCAGCAACCTCCCAAAAAGACCTCCTCGCCCAAACCAATGAACCACCCCTCCCCCTAACAGAATGGGCCTTCTCCTATGCACACCCAAACCCCCTAACCATCCCTCAGAGCTGGGCCCTGAACGTCGCCCGCGATGAATACAGAGACGAGTACCACGCGCTCATGAAAGAGAGAGCCGTGGATTTCATCCTTTGTCCTGCGTATGTGGGTGTTGCTGCTGCGCTTGGCGAGGCGCAGTATTGGAATTATACGGCTGTGTGGAATGTGCTTGATTTTCCGGCTGTGGTTTTCCCGGTCTCGACTAGGGTTCGTGGAGCTGTTGGGAGTGAGGGCGGGTATGATGGGATGAGGGATGGGTGGATGGCTAGGAACGAGGTTGAGGAGAGGGAGTGGAGGAAGTGGTGGGTTGATCCTGGGAGGTTTGAGGGGGCACCCGTTGGCTTGCAGTTTGTTGGGAGGCATTTCAAGGATGAGGAGACTATTGCTGCTGCTAAGGTTGTGGAGGAGGTGGTTTGTGGACTGGGGGAGCGGGCGAGGTGGTGATGGATCATGACTGGATGTGCTGTTTACTTGATAGGGCCCATTGCCTCTGTTAAGTGTGTGGAGCCGTCATCGCTATTTCCCGTCTCAGACATTGATTGTAGATATCAGAGACATGTATTTACATCATTAATATCGTGGCCATCCATCATCAGTACATACACCATAGCCTTTCGTCAAATCCCAAACGTGGCTTAAGAAACAAAGAAAAGAATTACTTCCGCCAGAACATCACCTTCCCCATCTGCTGCTTCATCCCCCATTTCGCCTCCGTGAACTTGTCCCGGAACGTCCCTCCTCCGCCATACTGCACCGTGCTGCCGTTGACCGCGCTGGGCGCCGCGCTGCCCGTCCCGTGAGCGAGGTTGCCCGCATCAAACTTGGCCTTGCCCTCCACGAGCTTCTGCACCACGTGCAAGATGGCATACGTCGTCGACCCGATCACACGGATCAGCGCCAGCCCCGTCACCGACCACAGAATAATAGCTAGGTAGATGTTGGTGCCGCCGGAGTCCACGCCGTACACCTCGGACACCGCCATGGCCAGGATCACGTTGGCCACCATCCAGATGGAGACCATGTATGTCCGCACCGCGCGGTAGTAGTCCTCCTGCAGCTGATTCTCGGAGATGGGCGGCTCAGGCACCTCCTCCCGGTCGCGCAGGTTGCGCAGCGCCGCGTCATACCCGCTGTCAATGTCCAGCTGCTCCGAGGGCATCTCAACTTCGACGATGGAGCCGTTGATGATGCGCGCCGCGCCCAGGTCGGTGTTGATCACGTTGTCGCCCTTGGTACCCCACGTTACGTCGTGCGTGTTACAGAACGCATACACTTGCAGCGTGCAGATGTAGCTCGGCAGGAGAGCGAAGTACTGCGCCGACGACGTGAACATGTGCCACGGATCGAGGTAGAGGAAGGAGGAGAAGAAGTACAGCCCAACGCTCGACAGGAGTGACACCACGATGTTGATGAAGAGCCCGTCGCTCACCGGGAGGTCCACATCTCCGCCGGTTTTGGCGATCAGCTCCAGAACAACCAGATACAGCGTGCAGAAAATGGTATACACCATAATGATGCCATACACGATCATGCCAGAGAGATACAGTTTCTTGGCTCTTGCGAGGTGTTAGCGCAGCACAACGATGATGGACGTCACAATTACTCACCCTTGCGGTCGATTGCCCATGGAGATAATGAACTGCAGGCACATAACCAATATGCAGGCGTATCTCAAGATGATAAAGATCCACTTGCCCATATGATGGCCGAACGGGTCGATCTTCTCATTCGACAGCGACCCGGCAATGAAGAAGAACGCCAGGTAAAAGTTTGCCTGTGCCATATTAGCATGACCTTGTGTGATTGGCCGGGAAACCTAACTACTCACCAACCCGAAGTACGTGAAAAGCAACTGAACAAATTGGTAGACCGCTTCGATCTGGAGAAGGATCTTTCGGGGCAGAGAATGGTCCGTCTTCCACAGCTGCTTCCCATTGACGATGGAATACACGGCGGCGAAGAACGCACCGTTCAGCCAACGTCTTCGCTGGGAGATAAACTCGGGGACATTGTCTGGAACATCGGTTTCTCCAACGGCACTCTTCACAAATCGCAAGACCCACCTTTCTTCTCGCTTGGCCACCAACTCCCAGCAAAGGATACGATCTTCAGCCAGATACATGTTGGCCGTGAACACGTCTGCATCCTTTCCGTGGAGCGTTTCTCCCTTGAAGTATTGGTTCAACGGCCCGTTGCCATCGGCGTCGTTCTGCAGCGCGAAGAAGCGGTACGCACTCAGCGCTCCCGGCAGCACGGTAATGTATCCAAACACGGATTCCAGAGGCTTGTCCAAAATGTTCGACATCTTGTATTCAAAATTCTGGCTTGCAACCAGGGGGTTCAAGAGGCCCAACATCCCCTTCCCTTTACCAGCCTTGATCTCACCAGCCGCCCCGGCGACGTTCGAATCCTGGTCGAATGCTTTCCACAGGTGGTACAGCGCCGTGGACGAGGGCTTGGTACCCACATCGAGCAGGATACAGATATTGGGCTGGAGGGCTCGGCCGAAAGCGTTGAAAAACCAACGATGCGAGTTGAGTTTCTTTTTGTTGTGTTCCTTCAAACAGAAAATCACCTGGCATGGGACGATCCCCTTCTCGGCTCCCTTGAACTTGAGATCCGAGTCGAGAGACACCTGCGTCGTGTACTCATAAACATGTGCATTGACCTGCTTCTGATTGACAATGTTCTTGGCAATACCTTCCTGGTACACACCGAGGGCGGCCAACGCATTGAGCGTCCTTGGATGCACCTTCTTACGACCGTCGGCGATCACGCACACCACGATCTTCTTCCATCCGTCCTTGCCCCATGTCCGCGATTTGGAGCGAGAGCATAGGTGGCTGATATTGCGCATGACGCCGTGCATGGTCCGGGTGAAACAAATCTCATCCTCGTTGTACATTGTGACACATATAAACAATTCCGTTTCACGCATGGTCGTGCCGATCTGCTGGCGGAGCTTGTAGCCTCTCTGGGTGAAGTCGTCCGGGTCGCAGGTCACAGCGGTATATCGCATATGGGTAAATTCTCGATCGTCTCGGCGCGGCAAAAAGCTGTGCAGGATGGTCGGGATCTTACACTCCAGGACCAATTCACCGTTGATCAGCTGGACTTCTTTCTTCGACATCTGGGCATCTCGAACGCCTCGTCGACTCTGCTTTTCCGGGGCAGGGCCATAGTGCATATTCGGGTCGACCATCTCCGCTGATTCATCATACTCGTCCAGGTCGATCTTGTGCATCGCCTCTTTTTCGTCCATGATGACCGTTGATTCGCTCATGAAAGAATGGACACTGCCATGATGACCATGTCGATTGATCGTCCGTCCGCTGCCCCCGAACACGTCATCATCGTCCGGGTCTCCAATGTCAATGCTTGCGTCCTGCCCGCCGGTCGTGGATCGTGGGCCGGTGAACAAAGGAGCCGGTGGCAACGGTCGCCTCGGACTACTACCATATCTCGAACTGGGCGTACCCGGGCGCGGACTGCCGTTGATATCGGCTCGCTCGTAGTTTGAGCTCAATACGGACGGCGGTCTTGGAGGTCTGGTCCAGTCCGATGCGCGGCTAGGAGACCAAGGTCGGGTTGGAGAACCGGGGCGAGACGAGTACTCGGGGACGTCTACCACGGATGTTGCCGGTGGGGGGATGTTCGGGGCGTTCCGCATGCTGGAAACTGGTCGTGAAGGAGCATCTTCGGTTGCATACTGATAATATCGGTTCGAAGCTTGTCTCGGTTGATCCACCCTATTACGTGGGATACGTGCGTTAATTCTCTGTCTTCTTGATCTTCTGTGGTGCGGCATTCTGGAGGTATTCAAGGGCCCCGGTTGTATTTCCGTTGACACTCTCCGAGGATTCCAATGTAGAAGGGAGCAGGGGTTATGGTGCATATATCATCTCCCAGTGGAGAGATGACATCTCAACGGCCAAGGGACAACTGCCCTTGTTTTCAAAGCAAATGACTTGCATTTGTTTGACACCGCGCCATCATTGGTTCGACGTAAACAAGGGGGAGGGAACTGGGCAACTGGACTGTCGGGCAGATTCCAATGGAATCATCGGTATGCCAAAAGAACATGACAGGTGCACTACTTACGGGGAATCTTCTTCATAGGCTTCACCATAGTGATAGGCTGAGGTGTGCCCCATATCGCCGTGGTTATTGTCTACCATTGTGCTCGTGGGTAGCAGTCGCATCGTCGGCGCCGCATGACGAGGGGATTCTTCGGAGAGGTACATGTTTCCATAGCCGTATGCCGGGGGTTCTTCCTCGTAGTTCGGCGCAGGCGGATGCATGTGCGACGAGTTGGGATTCATGATTAGGGTATGGCGGTATCAATTTCTCATGATCGTTCGATAGCGTCAAATTGGTTCGGAACGTGTCCCTCGTGTAGCTGTAGATCCTCCTCAATCAACGACGTCACCTGGATCGCAGCTGTCTGCGAAGCCGCTGGGACCTGAGAAACGGTGGCGTTAGTTAACTTGCCCTGCAATGTGTTTACTGAGTGTGGTGGTTCAAGAATGCTACGTACAGCGGGAGGAGACGTTCAAGGATCTTACTCTAGGGACGTCGTTAGGAAAGTAAACAAACCAGGAATGTAGCCAGTTGCCTAGGATGTATTCCAGAAAAGAAATCAGTGAAGCCTCGATCGAACCTCACTCAAGTAGTTGCGATATATCTCTTTTGTAATGCGGATGAAGGCTCATTCATAAACAAACCACAACCACTGTGCAAAATGTCAACACATCAGCGCAGGGAGAGAAATCTAATAAATTAAATCCAGGCCCCGTTCCTGGAGATTTCCCATGGATACCGGCCATTTAGTCCGATCGCAATGAATGGAGCAGCGTGGAGGTGCTGCTGTCGCCCCGGCAACGGCATAGAATCAGTGGGGCGGCGCATCCTTACCGTCATCGTGTAAGACATGACCAAGCGGTTGTTTCTCACGGGGAGATCAAAATGAAATAAACTGAAAGGAACTGGAAGGAACTGAATGTTTCTTTTGTTTGATTCTTCCAGAGTCGTCGTTCCAATCCACATGGTCCAGAATGGTATGATCGAGACCAGAGCCCAAGGTAACGACCAAAGAAGAAAAACAGATTCGATTCCAAGTGCCCGGGTGGAGCACAAAATGATTAGATTTGTGTTCAACTCTTTAGCGGCGGCAAGTGACCACCTAATTTCAGTAGTAGTGAAATGAAGATAAACGAACTTCCGATCCATGGAACTGGATATATCTCTCCTACAGCAGTATCCATACGACCCTCGCATTACACCATTAATGACTAGTACGTAGACCAATTTCAAACAAGACATCCCAAGACCATACACAAGATAAGAGTCATAGCTAGCAGCAAGGAAAGAATGACAGAATGAAATTCAAGTGGGACAAAGAGTGGAGATTCATGCATCCAATTCTGAATAAATCCACCCATTTTAAACGGAAAGCAAAGCCAGACAGGCCAGTTTGGGGCTATAGAATGAGAAAACCCCTAGCGATACAACCTAGTAGGCGACCCACCTCCTATCAGGCCGTCGATCCTGTCGGTTCATTGAGCAGCGGCTCTCTCTCGCGGTCGGCGGATTCTGGATGGGTCAATTTCCGGAACAGCACGTCACGGCCAGTATACTTCGTGCTGGAAATGTACAGAGACTCCGCCAAGAAGATGGCGAAGATTACAAAGGCAAAGATCCACTGCAGCGCAATCGTCTTGACGGCGATTTGCTTCAGCGACAATGCTGCACATGGGGGTTAGTCACTTTTCTAGCTTCTGGGACCTTGATTGGGGAAGCGATTCACGTACCGAGGAACAAGAAACTCAAGCAGTAGCCTAAGATGTCATCCTGTCGCACCGTGATATGGGTGGTTCCAATGAGGAAGATGACCCAGATGAACACATTGGCGACAATTCTGGCCGGTAGCGAGTTGCTATGCACGGCGACCGCTCCGTTCCAGAAGAGTGCCACGAGTGTCCAGGCAAAGGGACCTGCTACGGCGGACAAGTGTACCAGGGGTGGTAGTGTCCGGTGCCGCCAGTATGCGGTATGCTGGTTAATGAAGTGGGCGATCAAAATGATCTCGGAACCCCAGAAGTGGCCACGGGTCCAGAGGAGGATCCAGACGAAGATGAACAGATTGTTGAGGATAAAGTGCGAGCCGACATTGGCCGTCGCCGTCACAATGGAGGCGTCACTATGGTAGAGATGGAAGACATAACTCAGCTGGGAGATGAGGAGGAGAACCCTGTCGCGTCGGTGTCAGTATATGCCAAGGGATATGATCACCATAAATATTTGCTTGCCGGGGTGTAAGATACGTACCAGAAAATGCCGGTGACAGTAGTGCTTTGACTGAAGGGCGTGATATGCTTGTCTGCCTGCTGGAAGATGGCATGGCCGTGTTTACTCGCCGGGGCGTGGACGGTATAATAGATGCCGACGACCACCACGAGTAACCACGAAAGGGGAACGAGAAGGCGGTAAGATCCCAGGGAATATGAGCCATGCGACTCTCGCCTAGAAAATGGATTATCTGTCCAGGGGGTGTGTGTTTGATTAGCCGGGACATTCGATCAATTAAATGGAGGTATGGAGACGTACAAGAAGCCATGGCAGTCGAGATGTATATATATATTATCCTACTGAGTCGTAGGGAGGTAGAGAGAGGAAAAGGAGAGAGGTAATGGGTCGGGAAGCATATATATCAGAGTCACTGATACCTCCAGTATTTTCTGTCGTCACCCCCGCATTTTGAATTAAGAAAATTTATCCCATCGCCTGATCGTCTGACGTCTGGCCATCCATGCTGACTGGTCCATCCATATTCCTCCATGGGAGATTTGTACTCTTTCTTTCATTTTCCCCTCTTGTCCCTTAGTCTAGTCTTGTTTCACTTTCCATGTCCTTCAATTTTCTTTTCCTTTTTCCTCTTTTTTTTTTTTTTTTTTTTTTATTCTTTACCGTTCTATGATGCCGAGAGTGACATATTATACATCAGATTCTCATCGGTGTGGATCATGACGTCATATGGCGACAGCCCGGGGAATAGATACATATGTATCATGCCATCATCACTAGTAGACAATAATAAAATAAAATAAAATAAACTGGAAGGGAAAACCAGAGGGAAAAAAAAAAAAAAAAACAAGGACAAAGTGCATGAACCAAACCAAAACCCCACGTTGTTGTCGATCAATGCACGGTCCTCAACTAGTAAGGGAGCCTTTTTTTGCCCATACTTTTACTAGTCTAGTACAACGAGCACGACTAGTGATAATGTGACTGGTCCGAAAAGAATCAATTGAGAAACTCCGAGCCAAATGAAGGATAATTAAGGCAGATTACCACGCTCTATTGAGATATATGTAGGTAGTTAGTGTATTTCCTCAAGATCCCCATCCAAAACCTTCTTTTTCGTCAAGTATTTGGTACATACAGGCGGTCATGCAATAATTGATGTAATACGGCAAGTTGAATAACTCCAAGTCTAACGCGAGATGAACCAATCGTTCTTACAAGATCTCTTGCACGGCCTCAACTAGTCGTCCGTGGATGGATGCGGGCGCGATGATCATGCCGTAACAACCGGCCAAGGTCCTGCCCTGGCTGCAGTCCACAGGCTGACCCGCCAGATCGCTGACGAGACACCCCAGCTCCTCCACAATCAACATGCCCCCTGCATGGTCCCACATTTTCGATCGATAAGAAGCGTTGCGTGGGATCTTGATCAGCGTGTTGCAACCACCGACCGCGATGGCGACGTAGCGCAGCTGGGCCGCCCAAAGGTCTGTCGTGTGCGGCCATGGCGCACCGAGATGGGACGCGAGCCGTTCATGCTTCTCGATGTTCGACGATGTGGCCGCCACGCAGTCCACGAAATCTAACTCTTGAGGGTTCGTGATCTGGGGCTTCGGTTCGAGCTTGGTCGCGGGCAGAAGGGCCCCGGTGCCCATCTTCCGCATGAATGCACCTTTGCCGGCAACGGCGAACAATTGATACCCAAACCCGTCCCGGTCCACAATATCTTCGTGCATGCGTCCCGTTTCCAGGTTGAGGTTCGGGCCCCCCAGTACTCCCAGCTTCTGAACCCCATTTTCCACTAGAGCCAGACAGACCGCATACTGCTGTCCATTGATGAACGTAGCGGTGCCATCAACTGGGTCGAGAACCCAGGAACGCGACTCTCGACTACAGGTGCCGCGAGCCCCCAGATCGATTAAGTCGAGCATTTCCTCCTTCGTGCTGGGGGAAGAAAGCAGTGCCTCACTCTGCTCATCGTCCAGATGAGTCGAGGAGACTAATTCCCAGGTACGCTCCAGCAGATCCTCATTTTGCCGGAGTGCATTGGAGTCTTCTTCGCCGACAATGTCGTCGTCAGGGAAGGCCCGATGAATGGCTCCAATGATCAATGCTTGGGAAGCGAAGTCCGCAATCGTCACGGGGCTCGAGTCGCTTTTGTCCAACGCTCCCTTGTCGACAGCCTCGAGCACCTTTTTCGTTAACAGGGTAGCTCTTTGCACCGTTAGACAAGCAATCTCCAGCTCCTTGGAGTACGGCTGGGTGGGCTCCATGATATAGATATTTATTTCTCTCTCTCAGCCAATTGTTCACTAGGTAATTCTCCAGGCGTAGTTCCAAATGGCAAGCAACTGTCCGGCAGTCCGAAAGTTGGGCAATATACCTCGAGACTAATCGATGCTCGTGTGACCGTCGATAAGAGATGGCCCAATTCAATTGAGCGGAAAGCAAGATTACCGGTCAGGCCAAGATATTATGTCTCGAATACACAAAGTTCCAGTATAGCTTAGGCGCAATTGGCAGTAATCTGTAAATGCCCCTCTATAAGACTCTTGAGTTTCCCAATGATATCCTCAAGTGCTTCCCTGGAGACACGTACGTACAACTGTTGAAGGGTGGCGAGTTAATTTGAGTCACTGATCAAATTATTGGTTTTCTTGCGGTATGCTCAGTTGGGGTTAGCGCCGCTGTTTCGGGAATAGTGCCAGAACGGGATCTTTGTTCGTTGACGGCATCATGCCATAGAATATGGACAACCTACTGTATGACATATTATATATACTCTAGGTACCGTTTGCTAGCCCAGAAATAGTAGACAAAGATAAGGAGAAGATAAACTCAATTCCGATGCATATTTCTATTCCAGCGAACTGTCCATCCGTCTCTTAATAGTCGCATATAACCCTTCCTGCTTGAAGAAAAAGAAATTCTGCGTCTGGAACTTCTCGGGGTCTATAATCTCCAACTATACACGATCAGATCTTATAGACTTCACAGCAGATGTTAGGGCGCACACCAACCTCGTAGTTGAGCACAAGAGCGGAGGTAAGCTTCTTCAGTTCCAAGAGTGCGATGTTTCTTCCAAGACATACCCGTCTTCCCGCCCCAAACTACACAGTTGCTGTCAATCCGAATTCAGGTCCGCCATGGTGGTATGAACGTACACTTAGAAGGGCGTTCTCCATTTTACGACTGCGGACCGGATCCTCAAGCCATCTTTCAGGTCTCCAGGCGTCTGCGTCATCGCCGAATGTTGCGCGATCGCGGTTAATCACCCATGGACTCATCCCGATCACTGTCCCCTCAGGGAAAAAATGGCCACCAATAGTCAATCCTTCTGCGGGAACGACACGTTCAAAAGGAAGGCAGAATGGCGGATGTATCCGAAGTGCTTCGGTAATACAGGCGTTGAGATATGGCAGCCCGGAGACCTCGTTCCATGCCGGGAATGGGCGAGCCAGCTTTGACTGCTGCTGTGCGAGGAGGAGTTCCTCGCGCAAGCGACACTTGGTTGCTGGGTGCAACAGTAAGTTGTACCAGAGTGTCTTCATTGCTACAGCAGTGGTGTCGGATCCCGCAATGACGTTAGAGAAAGACCACGCCGTCACAGCCCTGTTGGTCAGTTCAAGCGAGATAAAGATTACACCACAACTCACTCACCAGGGTGGAATAGCGTTGTTTTTCGACTGGATATACATAAAACGAGATAGAAAATCTTTTTCATTTATTGTTTTTATAGCATCTGCATTATTGTTAAGTTCCTCTCTTCGTTCATTGATCTTTGACAGCACGACGTTCAAGATTGGCTGTGTTGGCGTAGATCGGAAAAGAGCGACGATAGAGTTCTTATTCCAGGCCAGATCGACCCATGGCATCTGTGTCACCTACTACAAGTTAGCTGGGTTGGTTCGATGACTTGCTGGAATCGTTAGCCCCACCGGCGCAGCAGCCTTCATGAAAGCCCAAATAGCCGGAAGCAATCCCGTATCATCTCTCCCCTTTTCCAGAAACCCATATCTCCGGGAAAAGGACATGGTCCCCATAACATCAAATGCAAAGTATTGCAACCAGTTTCCAAGGTTAAATACTGCGCCGTCTGGGACGAAGCGCTGATCAAATTGGGAAAAGAGTATCTCAAGGTCCTGATCAACAAACTTTTCAAACGTAAGGACGTTCGACAATGAATACAATTGTGCGACAGGCATCTTTAGTCTCTTGTGTAGGGTTTCATCGCGCGTGTTGAATACAAGAGGCAGTGAGCTCCTTTTTCTGGTGTATGGCATCATCGATCGATAGAAAGTACTCTAGACACGCCCTACGTATCAGCAAGGGTGCCACCACTCGCGATGTACGCGACGTATTTTACATATCACTCACCTTTGGAACCCCCGGGCGAATGGGATACACTGAACTAATAGCCTCTGGGTCTGAGATAGATATCATATTCGGCCCCAACCGAACATATTGCCCGTAGCGGTTATGAAAGTCCATATGGTAATGGTGAGCATGAGAGGTTTTCGCCCACCACAGCCTTCCTAGGTCCGTGAACCTAGCCACAACTGGACCTGGGAAGTACCTCAGTCTCCAGTATGCTCGGATAACATAAAGACTAGTACAGAGGCAAAGAAATCCGAGGAGCATCAAGGCGAAGCTGGACCAGGAGAATGAAACCCCCTTGACTAGGCCAACCCACAAAGACTTATCATGGTGTACATGGTAATTGGTCGCCAGGGCACCAAAAGAGAGAACCATTGAGCTTCGTAGTTGATGAAAACACACTCATGCTAGAACAACAGACAATAAGAGTTCTAACAACAGAAGGCTTTGTTCCAATAGAATAGGTAAGTTATCTATGTGTGTTTGTTGACCCACCTCGACACCATCCACTTCCACCATATTGAGCCAACATACAATCAAAGTCCGGATCGAGAAGAGAAAACCAGGAGGTGAGATAATCGGGGAAATGTAGGTCGCCAGGCAAGGCAAGAGGCGAGCGAGTCGTAAGCATTGATGTCGTAGATTTAACACATGATCCATGCATGGCCTAACTCAGCAACCTTATCAAGTGGCTAGTAGTAATGTAGCTCGTACACCTACACTCATCTCATGATCTACATGTTAGTCTAGATGCCTTGTTGTATACGAAGCTTGCATCGCCGACGTTCCACCACATGACTCGGTAAAACATCCCACGAATACTTTACCAAGAGATTGACCTGACAGATGCTGTCAACTTCTGTCTCGCATAGTCACCATTGACAGCTAGCGCTTGTTCGTCTCACATGGTATAAATAGGAATGCTCTGTGCGCCTTTGTCTTTTTTTTTTTCCCTTTACTTTCTTTTTTTTTTTTTTTTTTTTTGTTCCTTTGTTCTCTTTGCCACGGCGTCTTGCGCTTGTTTCTTTTTCTAGCGTTTACAATATCAATGGTCGTTGATGCCCGATGGATATCGACTACTCACTAACTATAACAAAGAGGGTATTATGCAGGATGCAGCACTAGTCTGACCTCAATAATTTGAAATACCTGGACCATCCACATACTAACGCTTTTTTTTTCTCCACTTGACCCTGCATGCTAGTAATTGCAAACCATTTCAGCCCTTCCAGCATAGGCAGCCGACGCGATGGAGATCACAGCACATCACATGGGCAACTTGAGGCAACTAGAGCAACCACCTGGCTCGTTATACGGGCCCTGATGCTCATGAAATGTGATATCTCTACCTGGGTATACAGACATTGCTAAGAGATCCATTCGGCTGGGGCTCAAATTATCCTCGTCGACCTCAGTTGTGGATCCATGGCAGCCTGACACGTACCTAAGGAACGGTCGCCTTGCAATCTTCTAACGTACTACAATGATGCACAGCTGTCAGATAGCCGACCTCAGCCGAGACCTATCAGAACCGTTACTCCTGCTTGAGCTATATGGCGCGGCATGTGCAGCTGCCGGGCCTACGTTTTCTTTCATTCCGCTTCTGGTCAGTAGCAGCGTATAGTTCTTTCCAATATAGACTATCTGGGGTAATTGAGTTCAATCTCTTGCGCCCCTGGTTGCTTTGCGCGGTCTGGCACAAGTGTCGGAAAGCGATGGTTAACTGTCGGTGAAGTCCAACTGGGAAAATTAAACTGGGCTTGGGCGGGCCCCGGAAGGGTCGTCTCTCGGTGAAGCGCTTATGAAATTGGTTGTTATTCCATTTTGGGAATGCATATGATACATCATGGAAACTACTTACTTCAACGGCAAGGCAGATGAAAGGCCGCATGCATCATCAATGCATGTCGGTTATTTTTTGGTTTGTCGCTGGGTAGATCTGCCCTGAACCCTAGTTCTATAATAATATCATATTCAAACTTTAAAAGGAAACCTTGAAGCGATTAGGAAATACTCGTCGCTCATAGCGGTAAGCATCCAGCCCTCAGGCTCATAAGTGAGCCAATATATATCCTCTGCCCAGCACAGCTTTAGCATCCTTGGTTAGATACCGCGGTACGGCACAATCACCCAAGACTATTGCGTCTGTTCGAACAATAGCAGTGCAAGATCCAACAATACCCAGATCAGGTTAAGGTTACCACACTAAGCCGTATGAGGAGGGTCGAGATGGAAGCCCATGTGAAATCCCCTTCCATTTGATATATCCAAGTAGCGCCATAGTAGGTATTGAGGGATGCTAATACGCTTTAGGATACTTCACGCGATGTCGCGGTAGTGGGTATGGGATGTCGTCTACCTGGACATAACAACTCCCCGGAAGAGTTGTGGCAATCGATTCTCAATAAAGTTGACGCTTCAGGAGAAATACCCAGAATGAGGTGGGAGCCGTATCGTCGGAATATACAGAACGCAAAGTGCCTTGGTAAAGTGCCCTGTCGTGGTTATTTCCTAAGCAATTTGGAGGACTTTGACGCAAGCTTTTTTGGGATCTCACCAAAAGAGGCGGAGCAGATGGACCCACAGCAACGGCTTGCGTTAGAAGTGACGTGGGAGGCGTTGGACAATGCAGGCATTCCTCAGAATAGCTTGTCCGGGTCCGACACCGCTGTCTTTATGGGCGTGAACTCGGATGACTATGGGAAGCTCCTTCTAGAAGACTTACCCAACGTGGAGCCGTGGATGGGGATAGGAACTGCCTATTGCGGTGTCGCCAACCGTATATCTTACCATTTGGACCTGATGGGCCCAAGTACTGCAGTAGACGCTGCCTGTGCGTCTTCATTGGTTGCCATCCATCTGGGAAGACAAGCGATCCTAAGTGGGGAGTCCAGGCTTGCTATAGTAGGGGGAGTAAATGCTATTGTCGGTCCAAGTCTAACAAGTGTCCTTAATAAAGCCGGCGCTTTATCGTCCGACGGTCGTTGTCGCTCATTCGATGATACAGCCAGTGGGTACGGCCGCGGTGAAGGAGCAGCTGTGATTATTCTCAAGAATATGGCAGAAGCAGTGAGGGACGAAGACCACATTCTAGCTGTCCTAAAGGGGACTGCTATTGCCCAAGATGGGCGTACAAATGGGATCATGGCCCCGAATAGTAAGGCACAGGAGTTGGTAGCGAAGAAGGCGCTGGATGTAGCTCGAGTTGACCCATCCACCGTCGGCTACGTGGAGGCCCATGCTGCCTCGACGCCAGTGGGTGATCCAACCGAGGTTTCCGCAATCTCAGCTATTTATGGAAAAGCCAGAGGTCTAGATAAGCCGTGTTTCATCGGATCTGTGAAACCAAATGTTGGACATCTTGAGGCGGGCGCAGGTGCCGTTAGCTTTATCAAAGCAGTCATGTCCGTACAGAAGGGCATCTTACCGCCTCAAACCAATTTGCAGACACTAAGCACCAAGATCGACTGGAGCCGGGGGACTCGCGTGGTGCGAGAAATTGAAGACTGGCCGAAATCCGGATACCCACGTCGTGCCGGTGTCTGCTCATATGGATACGGCGGTACCGTCTCCCACGGGATTATCGAGCAGTATATCCACAAGTATCTGCCAATTGACCAAAAGGGCGATTGGCCTAAGAAAACATACATCCTTCTTCTCTCGGCACCGCAGAAAAGGCTGCTTACCAGCCAAGCAGCCACGCAAGCGGAATGGATATCCACCATTGGGAAGCAACATGATCTAGCCAGTATTGCGACTACACTGGGAACTCGTCGGAACCACCATAAATACCGAGCTGCATTCGTCGTTCAAAGCCATGACGATGCAGTTGGAAAGCTAAGATCGTATGGCAACCCGTCGTCGAAAAGGCGGGTTACTTCTGGGTTTGCCGGGAGTGATAACCGGCCTGTGACTTGGGTATTCTCAGGCCATGGGGCCCAGTGGACGGATATGGCCCACGACCTCCTCCAATATTCGGTGTTCCGGGAGGCCATTGAGTCAATTGACACAATCGTACAAGAAGAAATGGGATTCTCGGCCATTCAGGCTATGGAGACGGGAAATTTTGGCGGCTCAGACCAGGTCCAAGTTCTGACCTATCTCATGCAGATAGGACTCAGTGAGGTTTTGCATTCCCAAGGTGTAGGTTGCAACGCAGTCATAGGTCACTCGGTTGGAGAAATCGCTGCTTCAGTCGCTGCAGGGTGCATTACACGAATTGAAGGGACCATTATTGTCACCAGGCGTGCCAAGCTCTATAGACGGTTCATGGGATCTGGAGCAATGATTTTAGTTTGCCTACCCTTCGAGAGAACGGCCAAAGAGATCAACACACCAGAGACTAGAAATCTTGTGATAGCCATCCACTCATCTCCATCCTCATGCGTTATCTCAGGACCGACCGAGGAGATCGAAACTCTCTCTACAACACTCAAGGACAAAGGTGTCAAAATATTTCGCGTGGACACCGACATTGCATTTCACCACCCAATGCTTTGTGAGCTTCTGGAGCCTCTGACTGATGGTATAAAGGGCTGCATCTCTCCATCAAAACCAAAAGTCGCAATCTATTCCACATCGGCAAGCGATCCGCGCAGCTTGACTGATCGTGGAGTTGATTACTGGCTGGAAAACATGGTCAAACCAGTGCAGCTAACTTCAGCTGTAACTGCAGCCGCAGAGGATGGAATGAGGCTTTACTTGGAGGTCTCCTCGCACCGTATAATCTCCCATTCGATTGAAGAGACTCTGCTCGATCTTGGGGTCGGGGATTTTACCGTTACCAACACCATGATGCGCGAGACATCTGCAGAGAGGAATATCCTTTACAGCATGGCTCAGCTTCACTGCCAAGGAGCCAAGATTGACTGGAAACGACACATGCACGGTAACTGGGCAGCTGATGTCCCCACAACAACCTGGAGTCACAGACCGGTATACAGGAAGGTTAAGATACGGCCCGAAAAGCCTAGCAGAATGCATGACGTTGACAAGCATGAGCTTCTCGGCCATATGACTAGTGTCGCAGGTGATGATATAACCATTTACGAAACGAGGCTTGACGAGCAAACAAAGCCATTTCCAGGAAGACACCCAGTACAAGAGTGTGAGATTGTCCCTGCTGCTGTGTTGGTGAATACTTTCCTTCATGGCACGGGAGCTCGAGCGCTCTATAATCTCTGTTTGCGCGTACCTGTCTCTACCAGCGAGCCCCGCGAAGTTCAGTTCATTGTCCAATCAAACGAGTCCCGAATATGTTCTCGCCTCGCTGAGGACAATAACACTAGAGCGGACAGGGGCTGGCTGACACATACGACCTGCTCCTGGGCAGCAGAACTGGATGAACAACCGATCACGAGGGAAGTAGACATCAAAGCTGCCAAATCCCGGATCAATAACCAACTAGAAGACAATTTCAGCATCAAATATCTTGCTTCTGTTGGAGTTTCGGCCATGGGCTTCCCGTGGGCCATTACCGAGCATCACGGGAATTTAGACGAGATGGTTGCCCTGGTAGATGCAAGCCCCGACAGTAATAATGGTGAAACATCCTGGGATATACAATCTTGGGCACCAATACTAGATTCGGCAATGTCTGTGGCTTCAACCCTGTTTTTTGATGAGCCCCGCCTCCGGATGCCTGCTCACGTCAAAGAGGTAAAGGTACTCGTTCAACAGCCACCTCCAAAGATAGCCTCTCTGTATGTCAAAAAAGCCACGGATAGTGATTATACTGCACATATATTAGTCTGCAACGAGGACGGAACGGTCTTTGTGCAAGTGAACTCAATGAAGTTTTCGGAAATTGAGGTGGTGTCAGAAGAGAGAGGCAGCGTGGAAGGTCTGGTGCATCAGCTGGCGTGGCCACCGGCAACTTTTAGCGAAAGCCCCCTACCGATCAGTGATATCATCCTCATTTCCAGGGATGAGAAGCTGGCTGATAGTTATGCTACTTCAATAAAGTGGGCAACCCAGGCAGTCACCATACTAAGTAACCCGAAGGGGCTTGTGGATCTCGTTAGAAATGCAAACGCCTTGAATGAAAAGGAGACAGTAATAACCTATATCCCAGGGCGTGTCTCCAGGCCCGAATGCATTTCATCTGCATCTCAGGAATATGCATTTGATCTTTTGGACATTGTGAAATTTATCTCCGCCTCGGGACTGCCCGTGAAGATCTTCGTTCTCACTCACTCTGTGATAATAGCTGGGTCAGCCACTTCTCTAGCCCAGGCGCCTCTGCACGGACTCTCACGCATCATCGCATCAGAAATTCCTGACATCTGGGGGGCACTGATCGATTTAGAAGCGCCGATATTGCCATTGGCAGTTATGAAATATGTTCAGAAATCCGATATAATCCGAATCTCCGACGGTATTCCGCGTATTGCGCATCTACGGTCGTTACCACGCAGTAAGACACTGCCCTCCTTGAAGCAGGATTCACTGCTCCCTCACCCTTCGGGGACATACTTGATCACCGGCGGTTTAGGGGATTTGGGCCTAGAAACGGCAGATTTCCTCGTGGAAAAAGGAGCACGCCGTATCATTCTAGTTTCTCGTCGTGCACTTCCCCATCGTCAGTTCTGGGCCTCTATTGTCCACTCATCCTCGCGATTCGCGCCCACAATCCAGAAGATACTATCAATGGAATCCCGTGGAGCTACTGTCCAGACCATCTCACTAGACATAGCTTCACATGATGCTGTTTCCCAGCTTTCCAGTCGCATAGATGCTCTATGCTTTCCTCCCATTCGTGGTGTCATCCACGCGGCTGGAGTTCTGCAAAATGAACATGTTCTCTCTACCACCCCAGAGTCGTTTGAACGTGTCCTTGCACCAAAGGTCGCGGGCTCACTCACCTTAAATACTCTCTTCCCTCCGAAAACGTTAGACTTCATGGTGCTGTTCTCCTCGTGTGGTCAATTTTTCGGGTTCCCTGGGCAAGCGTCGTATGCTTCAGGAAATGCATTCCTCGACACTCTCGCAACCTATCGCCGTTCTCACGGCGATAACACGGTGGCCATGCAGTGGACAAGCTGGCGCGAGGTAGGCATGGCAGCCGGCTCCGAACTTGTTCGAGCAGAGTTGGCCACCAAGGGAATTACGGACATCTCACGGGATGAAGCATTCCAGGCCTGGATGTACGTCTCTAGATTCGGCCTCAGCCACGCCGTGATACTCCGAAGCCGTACACTGGAGGCGCACGAGCCACTTCCCAGTCCGCTGCTCACGGACATTGCAATCCGGAAGGTGTCACCACTCCTTACTCCACCACCAAGCCCTCCATTAGCGGCTTCTAGGGGCTTACTCACTCTACCTCCAACCCCTAAAGATCGGTTGGACTCTCTCAGTCAACGTGTACAACAATGCGTCGCGGATGTGCTGCAAATGGATAGCGAGGAGGTGGCCAGTCAGGAGCCGCTGAGCAATATGGGAATGGATAGCGTGATGACTGTCCATCTCCGTGGGCTATTGCAAAAGGGTTTCGGAGTTTTAGTCCCGCCAAACCTTACCTGGAGCCATCCCACGGTAGACCGCATCGCAAAGTGGTTAGAAGAGAAAGTCGAAGGCAAAGAGTGACAAACTTGCTGGTACAGCCATGTTTTATGACACTTTCTATGTAGTATCTGTGGGCTCATAAACTGATGTTTTAGGTAGAGGTTTAGAAGCTGAGGCTTACACTACTCATCCATTACCAGGGGTATATCTTGGCATTGCGGTGAGTTGGCGTGTGTAAGATGTTTTATTGATGATAATGAATCAATGAATGTACGTACGTATGTATGTATGTATGTATGTATGTATGATATAACCGCGAAGGTGAATTGGCGCTTATCAGAAATGATGTGTGAAGGGCCATGATGGTCTTACCACACACAAGTCACGATGGGAATATGGAGAAGGAAGTAGTAACGGTGTTTTGCATTGGTATTGATAGGAAAGGACACGTGACGGAGGTCATTGGACGAGTCATGGGTCCAGCAATACGTGCCATACATTAGGACTACTGTAAAATACTTTTGAACGGATCGAGATTTTTATGCAAAGTCATAGTCGTATATTGCTAGTCCTAAATATAGTATAGGTATAGCCGTTGTCTAAAAACTAGACTCGTTAACAGCGCAGACAAAGCCGTAAATCATGACCCCGAAACCCCAAACGCCGTTTAGACATCGACCAATATATCAAATTAGCATTAAACATATACCCCCAGAGGTTAGAACGAAACAAAAGCCAGCTCATAAGCGAAGCCGAGTGTTAGCTTTGCGTGTTCCAACATATGGTCAAAGCTCAGATAATCAATCTTGTCATCGGTCGTGTGGATCCTCTTGTTGCTGTTCTCCATCTCAGATTCGGTGGCCATGGCAGAGGGGTATCCATATTTACTCGCCGAGGTGTGGTCGGAACAAGCATAGCCACATTTGGTCTCAATATACCCCACATCGCAATACTGGGAGGGGAATCGTTAGCGAAGCCGTCTCCATGGAAGTAGGGAATTTGAGGAACTTACCGTGGTAACCACCTCTTTCAAGAATTGCGTGAGACCCTGATCAACATAGTCGATCATAATGCCCACCGATTCTTTACGGCCAGCATTAAGAGTTCCCTGGACGTAACCTGTCATGTCCTGCTGAAGCATAGCCTTGATGTCGCGTCGGTCTTGCTTATACTTAGAGAAGATAGCCTGGGATCCAAGCATGCCACCTTCCTCGGCTGAATACCAGTGAAACTCGATCGTATTCGGTGCCTTGCCTTGGGCAACGGCATTTGACTGCAGCAGGCCACGCAATGCCTCCAGGATGGTGACCGTTCCACTGCCATCGTCATCGGCGCCAGGGGCAGCCAGGATAGATGGGAGGAACAAGTTGATGCTGTCCTGGTGGGCGCCTAACACGACCGTCTTGTTCGATTTGCCGGGAATTCGAGCGATGATGCTGAATTGGCCCCACGGATGGGCAAAATGTTCCACGGTCGCGCCATGTTCCGCCGCCCCAGACTGTTCGACCACCGCCTGAACCTGATTGTAGAGCCACGTCGCCGATTCGATGCCGGTCTTGGACTTATAATAACGAGTATAGAACGAGGTGAACTTCTCCAGATTTTGCCTCATGTTGGCCTTGGAGAGGTCCCGAATAAGGGCGACGACGTCATCTTTATGTTCCATCTTCGATGGATAGTGGACATAACTAGCAGGGTGCAATGTGGGGTAGAACCCGGGGTTTCGCTCTTCGGTAATGTCAATGAAGTTAACACCATCCTAGGAAAGTATTAGACATAGCTCAATTCGGTGGGGTTAGAGAGAGATTGTTGTCAATATACCAATTTCAAAGCCCATTTTTCTTCTTCCGTCACCCATCTTGTTTGATACGGCGCTAGCTCTATAAGATACCTTTCGTGTTCGTGATGAATTTGTGGGTTATTCAACAGTGCCTGCTGCGGGATCGTGGCGGCCAGGACACCAACGGAAGCCGTTGCGCTCCAAGCAAGAGCTGCATGGATCCTCATGCTAAATTGCAAATAAATATATCGATGGAAAAGATAAAGGAAAATTAAAGAGATTTTATTGCTGAGGAAGTATGGAAGAGAAGAAATAATAAGAGGCAGATATGTCGATATTCAGGGAATGCTATAATGACGGTGAAGAGGGATGCTGAAAGTGCAACCGGCTCTCTCCAACACCTTCGGATCAATGATACAAATGAAGGAGTTGGAAGGTGAAACTCTTAGTCAGTCAATTGGTCACGAGCTGCGGACTACTACAATAGTAGAGGAAATAATAGTGACAATCACAACAATAACAATAACAGGACTATGGAAGTTTCATAGGGTTTATTATTGCATCTGATCATGCATGGGAGAAAGATCAGGTCCTTCATGCGTCAGAGGGCGGACGGTGTGGGATATAAGTACCTGATCTACTGGGACAGGTTACACAAATTGTACCTAACAAACCATTGATCAACTTAATAATGCAGGCCGCAGGTTAGGCGCTTTAGTGGAGTTTTGTGTAGGGTCCAAACTCCAAAGAGGGACCAGAAATCTTATTACTCATGTTGGAGGTAGTGAATCAGTAATGGTCCAAAGCCATGCTTTCATGACTGCTATGTTTATTGACTAAGTTGCCTTTTCTTTTGTCAAACACTGTGTTACCGCATAGCCGCGCCCGAGGTCCCTATATATACTCTGTATGTACATTTGTCCACAAGTGAATGGTTATCCCTGTAATTATTTCCCCTTCTTTTTCTCTTTCTTCTATCTATTTCTTCTCTCCAACTCTTTTCATACTTTGACGGGTCATACCTAGAATTTCCCTTTTCCATCATAAGGCTAAACTCCACAAGGCGACTAGTATCCCATTAGTTAAGACATGGGCGCTATTAATAATCGTGACTCGCCCCGCGTTGCGACCGTGTCGGAAATAACAGGAGTATTGATGTGGCTGTACAGATTTTGGCCCCATCAAACCCAGCCCAGTTAATATCCACTATGTCTTAACCATCATCGCTGAGAGATCTTTCACCGGTGTATTCAAGAAAAGGGAAAAAGAGATAACCAAAGACCAGCTCATTCTAGCTCCTTTTCCATCAGGCGACCACAAATGGTCCGGCTTGCACCGGGAAATTAAGCGCGGCTCCTTCGGGCTGATTCATTTTCACTAGGAACAAATCCTTCCTGCAGCCTCCAAGCTTGGATGAGCACCAACATATCCAAATGGCGCTCTGGGTCCCACCATAAAGAATACTAGTAGTTCGGGGCACGTAGGTACGAGGTTGGCTATTCAACCAGGTAGTACGCTGTAGTCTTACCCTAAAACTCCGCCATTTCCTTGGTTCCCATCAACAATAGGATGGCGATAAACTTGGTCATCGGCTTTCCTTGTGAACCAACTGTTTCAGTCGCCCTGGGGTGCTACGCTACAAAGGAACCCCTCTGTGGTCTCACCTCGGTAAAAGTCGCAGCGTCAGGGGCCGTGTCGGATCAGTGTCTAGGAGGCGATGTGGTATTTCTTAGGTTCCGAGACAAATGGAGAATACTTCTCCAGGTAACATTACCATTCGAGACGTGTAAAATGATCCTCACCGAATGTGCAGGGTATTGTAGGAGACTACGGAGTAGATTGTGATGTGAGGTAGCTCGGTGGTAAATCTTACACGCAATTGTGGATAATATTGTTCTTTGTGAGATGGATATGTGCCTTCAAAGGTCAGAAAGAATGTCCCGGAAGACGACGGTTGTAGGCTGTTTGCGAATGGTCAATTAAGATGTCAAGATAAGTGAATACTACCTTGGGAAACTTGAAGCTAATGGCAAAAGTAACCAAGGACTTGGAGAATCAATGATATCATTAACTGCACGGAGGAGATAGCAAGAACTAGTGTGCTTTTAAGTAGTCTCTATCGGGTTAAACCATCGAACTCGACTCATCTTCTGTCATGGATGAATCACACTGACTCGTGTCGTAACATGAATCCTGATTGGGGAAACCTTACCCCTGTTAGAGTTAACTAGGGCTAGGGCTATAGAACACTAGCCAATGGTGGCCAGCCTCAGGCACTCGTGCCCCATCGTGACTCAACCCGTAAAACGCCAGAATTGTCGGACGCGACCGGACGCAGCGCGCAAGACGGTACTCCGGTCCGTATCTCTCTTATCTGGCTCCCTGGCCTTCATCCCCGCCCTCTCCTCCTTTCGCACTCCTCAACCTTAACCAGAGTGCTGGTCTCACCCGTACATGAGAGGTAGAATCCCAAGTGATCGCGACAACCCCTGCGTGCTTACTACCCTGCCCTGTCCTCACAACCCGGAATTTAGCGAACCTGTCTGACGAAGTCAAACCCCGTTGAGCCATACACGATGGCCATTCATCCGACCTTGCGCTCTCAATCCAATGCTCAAGGGACACTGTCCCCGCATCAAGCCCGAGCTATCTCGGCTTGGTCAGAGCAGGCGGCTGCACATCTGGAAAATTTAACTATCTCGGATGCGGCACCAATAGGCGAGACGAACTGTCCTGAATCAGAACCCACTTCCACGCGCGGCGCCTTGCGAGGAACAATGGTCACTTTATCAATCCCGTTAGATGATCCCGTTCCTAGCATGGAGAATACGTCTGCTCCGAGGGTCAAGCTTCTAGACCTGGCTTCGAACCAGACGCAGCAGATCCCTTCCGTTAGCTTCCGGCGTCGTGAGCCGCTCCGTCGGGATAGTTTGAAGAGGCGCGAGGCTTTACTGAAAGGGAAAGATGGAAGTCGTCGCAGACAACGTTGGGAGAATGGTATGTTTTGATCGACCAGTTGCGCATAGCTGGAATTGTTCTTACGACTTGTGCTCCTCGGACCCTGAGTGGTGAACTCCTTCCGCATACGGCGTTGTACTGACAGGACTTTTCACCGAAGATCGTCTCCTGAACAACCCCTGGGCAGAGCCACCATCTTCTAAAGACTGGTGTGTCCAGCCTACCTACACGCGACATGACCCCATGCCTTACTACCTCGCTCCTCTCTGGGACGTTCATTACAAGCACATCGATCGCACCTCGTCAAAGCAGATGACAAGGGATGAGAAACATCAGATTCCCAAAGATCTTCGCCTCAGGCTGAAGCGTGCGCGTGCCGCACGCGGTATGCTTCAGGACATCGAAGAGGACATCAGGCAGTTCATTCAGAGGTGGAGCGAGAAGCAGCTCTTGCTCAAGAAGGATGGTTTGGTCGATGCTCTAGAATCGTCTGATGAGGACTCCGGGGACGAGGTCGTCTTTGTGGGAAGAAATGGGCAAATGCACGACTCCCCTGGCCGCAAGAAGCAATTGCAGCAGATGCGCGATGCGATGCAAGTTAATAAAGAACGGGATGGGGAGAAATTGGTGTTTGAGAGCCAGGTAGAAGATCGGGCTGCTGGGTTCGGGTAAATTCTGCTTTCTCCCTTCTCGTGATGGGCCAAGTCTAACCGTTTACTTTTGTCAGTCGCTGGCTCGTCCACTCCATTGCCTCTTACTATGGTCTGCACACTTGGTCTGTCACTGTGGGAGAGCCCGCCCGCCGCGAGGCGTACGTCGGGTTCTACGCCCCAACCCCTGGAAGTCGCGCTGGCCTTGTAACCCAGCCGACAACCTGCCGCCAGGAAGCTATGATCCAACCGGGCGATGAGCTTCCGCAACCTTTGTGGGCGCAAGTATGAGCTTGTGGACCTCAAAGTTCTCTACTTTTGCCTCTAGATTTCTTGTTGGCGGTATATAATCGCCGTTACCTCTAGACACTCTAGGAGTAGAGCTTGGGCGTAGCGGGTTGTACAGTACTTCATTAGGTCTCGGTGTAAGATAGGCAAATTGATGTCTATATGTCTTTTCACAGATACGTGGCCACCGATGTGCTCTTCATCATCTAGTAATTACCGAGCAGCCGTGTCAGGTGTGCCTGGGTCCCTGAGGCATACCCTGTTTACGTTATGTCTGTGGCCGTAAAGCAATATCCGCTCATCAGTGTATGTGATATAGGCACCGTCAGCAGAGCCCTTGACATTTTCTTTCCTGGGCTTTCGACGTGTCTTAGCATGCGTTGTGAGGACCAGAACATTCACTAGGTACTCTGTACTATCACACAACTTAATGTTCTGGGTTGCGGAATGTCATAGAGCGCACGCTTTGCATTTCATGGGGACGCTGCCCCAAGCACAAAGACATAGATCAGCACGAGTTACAGTTAGACACAACGTGTAAAACCCTAGGTTTGTGACCTATGGTTGACTTTCAGAGAACTGAGTTCCAAATACAAGGGGTGGGATTTGATATCCAGTAAATATTTACGGTATGTCCGTCTTTCTCTTGCGCGGATTTGCTGGTGCTATAGTCGGTTGATCGTTAACATGTCTTTCAGTTTCTAACCATAATTAGATAAGCAAATGGGGCTTGTAGCTCAGTGGTAGTAGCGCTCGCTTTGCATTGTTTGCATTAAACTGCATAAATTGCCTGCGAGAGGTCAGGGGTTCAATCCCCCTCGAGTCCACAAATTTTTGCCTGTATTTCCCCTTTTTTACATGGGAAGTGTTATTTGGACGAGACGCTACACTAGTATAGGTCGAAATTACACTGTGTATTGGTAATACGAAATATTTACCTACTTTCTGAGTTTACCCTTCTTCTATTAAAGAAAAATTATGTAGTTAGTACATTATAATATCGTAGCAAGTAGAGAGAGTTTCTTCTATATAGATACAGTATTATACAACTCCTACAGACGCTATATTAAGATATCTTAAATTTTATGTATCAGAGCTTTCTTATATTATAAAAAAGTCTTTTTGATAACAAAATAACTATAAAAGTCTTAAAAGCAGAAAGTAGAACAAGAGATGGTATTACAAACATGCAGTATATTATATTCCTATTCCAGTCTAGCGTCTCGTCCAAATAACACTTCCCATGTAAAAAAGGGGAAATACAGGCAAAAATTTGTGGACTCGAGGGGGATTGAACCCCTGACCTCTCGCAGGCAATTTATGCAGTTTAATGCAAACAATGCAAAGCGAGCGCTACTACCACTGAGCTACAAGCCCCATTTGCTTATCTAATTATGGTTAGAAGTGGGAACAACTCTAGAACTGATACCAATGACAATTGTGCAGCTAACAACCAAGTTTACATGGATTGAACTGGTATGTCGGATACCACCGCGTATCATACATTAGAACCCATGTTGACTGGATGATTATGCATTCCTATGTGCAATCTGGAAAAAAAGTCCTATATTCATCTGTTCTTCTTTTTGGTACCGCGAAGCCGGGTAAATTCCAGTCATAAGAATTCAAATCGTCTCACTGTCTTTCGACATGCTAGTTACAACCTTGTCAGTTTCTTCGCCCGACTCCTGAGCATACGTCCAGCGACAGGTTGCCTTCCATGAGTGTCTATGATAAAAGTGTCTCTGGTACTCCTACCCATTCGCACACCGAGAGTGGGCTCTAAGAACCCGACCCTCTTTCATTGCCAGGGAGTTTGAACAACGTGTACCCTACGCTTCTTACAAACTCAAATTATATAAGATTACCCCTGTTTATCTCCACTGTGGATAATCATGGCGGAGTCCTTTACACAGTAGATAAGCCATGACCTGGGTCCTTGCGTTTACGGAGTAGAGTAACAAGAGACCGTGAGGTAATAGTACTTATGTAGTCAATGAACAATGAATGACCTAGGAGAAATAAATATACATTACATAAACTCAACTAGTAGAGGCTACTACGGCACCCAAGGCACTCATGCATTTCTAGACCGGTCTAATTCATCAGCATTTCGCCACTATTTGCTAACCTCCCCTTACCTCCTAAGCTATATCCGATCTATTGGTAGAGGTAGTGAGTGATTCCCCCCACAACAAACCTTGAAAAATGGGAGATATATGCCTGTTGCCGTCATTCCGTGTTACAAAAAGCATTGAAGCTTCCCATACCCTCTACAGGCATTGATCGAGTGGCATGAGGAACGTAATAATTCGTGGCATAGGTCCGTGATTCTGGCATATGGGAACCTCTGCGGAGTACTCCGTAAACCGCTTCGTGAACGGTGGCACATCGCTCGTGACGCTCACATTTGTCATACCTCAACACATGTTGCTGAGGTTCCGGAACCGGCTTTGAACCTTCGCGGAAATTCCACGTGATTATTGGCAGGATGGTATTCGACGAAACTCACCGTTGCTGTGCTCTTCATTTCAAGTACCGAGGGGTTCCAAAACAGTGATGACATCCGAGCCGGAAAGTTCCATGGAACTCAAATCTAATACTCCAGAATGATTGTTCTTTGACCTTCATCGTCGCACATTGCAATTGCGTCATATGCGTCTACAGAATGCGCAGGTTCCACCAGACGGAAGTCTTGACTTGTATCAGTGACCGAGGAACCGTTCTTTAGTTTCAGAAGCTAAGTCCCGTGAAGCATGAAGTATACTATTGAGGTGAATACCCCAGAACCATGGTGTCGGTAGCTGTTGTGCCGTTGAGCCTGGTTTTTACCTAGATACCTATGTCTGCAATACCTCGAACTAAAACCAACCTGGTATAGTCACGATAAGCGGAAACGCTAGGAAGATAAGAGAATAAATCACCGTTGCCCGTCATAACCACCAGTACCCAACTCGAGAAGTTGAGAGTATGCAGTACTTCCAAGCCGCCTTATAGTTATCCATCTTAGACACACTCTGACCAATGAGCTGAAAGCACAGGCCTAGCTTCGGTCCGGTCCGAGTGGCCAGCCCCAGTTAGTTTCACGGTACTGTTACCTCGAAAATAAAACACTAATAGGGGGTTGGGCTGTCAGGCATCGGGCGTCTTGGTTCTACAGTTCTAAAGAGGCACTCCGTGTTGCAAGATACAGCGTGTAAAGCATAACAATGAAAACAACGGTTGTCATCTGATAGGAATCCTGTGCAAGCTCGGTTGTTCCCTAGCGACACGGCGAAACCCGCTGACAGAGGCTAGGATGTGTTTCCAGGCCGCATGTTGACACCTGCGACTTGAGTAATGCTCTGGAGTAGTAAGCCCAGGATGTACAATAACTGCAGGGACGGTAATAGGTGCGCTTGGTCAGAAGGTCTGTAAGCACATCATGCAATCACCCTTGAATGCCGAAGGACAAAGGAAAAATATCGCCTCCACGGGGATTCTAAACTCGTTGTTCACCATAAGGTCTTCGGATTAATCCGTGTTGGAACTCTTTTAGTTGGTGGTGTGTCGGAGAATATCGCAAGCCACAAGGAGACGATCATAGGCCACTGTAACAAGCCCTTACATGGATTAATTTCCTACCGTCTTACTCGGAAACCAGCGATGATCAACTGTCGGCGTCAGCCTAAAGGCAGATCTTGCAACCTGTTTCTGCTCCCCGGTCAGGCTATCTGGATTCTGAAGTGGGAAGTAGGTAGTGGGGTAAGGCAGTTTCGACTTCGTGATTTTCGTTAGATCGGGTATCCGGCCAGGCGTTCACAGATTTGATTTGTGTGGGTGCGGGGCAATTTTTTTTTAATCTTTTTTAAATACCTTCCATGTTCAGTCCAACAACAATATCACCACCACCACCACCGTTTATGGGGATCTATAATTAGTAGAGTTAGTTGGGGGCTATGAACATAATACATGGCTGAATTTTGGGTATAGTTATTTGGGATCAATGGATCACCTACCTTTTCTGGTAGTATGTGTATGTAGGGGTGGTTCCTTATCGGGGATCACCTAAGGGAGTGCTTGATGACTATGTGTGCATACATACATACCCTGGGGGAAAGGTCACCCCCCTAAAAAAAGGCAATTTCCTCTATCCTTCTTTATTTACCTTTCTATCTTTTCTAATTAATATATATAAATATAATAACAATAATAATACTTCCTCTTTTGAAACTCGACAACAATCGACAAAGAGTTGTCGTTGGACGTTAAATACCGGTGGGTGTATTATGAGTATTACTATCAATGAGGGACAAATCAGTCAAGTAGGGCATCACCGATCAACAGTGCTAACGTAGTACTAAGTAGTAAGGACCTCCTAGGTATACATACTAGATAGTCAGCAACGTGGCTCCCTCCGTTTCCACTGCATTAGCATCCTACAACCTTCCATTCATTCTCTTTCGTTGCCCTCCCATTGTTTTCAATTCATCCTGCGCCACGCGCATACCTTGTCTTTAAGCCCCTCCTCGTTGACTTGAGCGAGGGTACTGATTTTCTTTCATTCCTTGATCCCAATCCCTAGGCTCTGGGGTCTGCCGTGGCCCTTGGCGTCATCTGCTATGTACACTGACCCCTCCCTTGACAACCCCCCTCCTTAGCCTTGGAATCTGATCACCTTACTTGTCCGTGTTTTTTCTTCGTTGAGTTTCTGATTTTCGTGCCTCCTTTCAACCGAACACCATCGTATGACCACATCACCCTTCTCCTGTTGACCGCTGGAAGTTCCGCCTCGTGTTGTCTTTTGGTGTTCGGTGTAAGCCCTAGGTACCGTCATCGATTGATAGGTCATACCCTGGCCCCAATCTGAGTAATAATCGTTCAGCCGCTGGAATGAACATTGTTATCTTGACTACATATTGATGATCATCACTCCTCTTTCATCGAACCCTTCTTCCCTTCTTCCCTTCGATTCTTATGTTTCTCTATTGTCTTTCTGATTTCGCTTATATATCTTCTTCATACGTCACTACCTTAAAAAACTACGGATAAAGCGCCGTTACTTATCTCGGCCTTGTACTACAACAAACCCGCCCCATATATACTTCCACACCTTCACGGACTGTCACCATGGGATCATACAGTACATCGTCGCGGCAACAAAGCTCAAGGACTGGAGGGAGTTCGAGCTCCACGTACAGTGATGCGTCAGATCGTTCAAAAAGCACGGCCCCTACGATCTACAGCGAAAGGCCCGCATCAAAGCGGAGAGACACAATGGGGCCTAAGGATTCAGTATCAACATACGCCTCGACAATTCACGACGACGAACTACCGAAGAAACCACGCTATGAGGTAACTGATCGGGGCGCTGATACAGATATGTTTCCATCCGACGTGATCCCTTCAAATTCCTCTACCTTTGGGAGGTTGTTTCCCTCTCCTCGACGGCTCCTGATCCGGCACGATGACGCGACGCTCGATGGAAACATGAACCTTCGCGTTCACACCCTCACGCCGCGGGTGGATGGCTACCAGCAAGGTGTCATATTATTCCACCTCCGCATGTACGACTTATTCTCGAGGGAGTTCTCCTTCCGCCGTTATTGTCGCGAATCCGAGCGCGAAGTGTGCCATTCAGAGAGGAGACCGGTATCGTCGGGCAGCTCCAATAAGCGGCCGGTGTTCCAACGATCATTGAGCAGCGCGTTAGCCGGTTTGCGTCCGGGCTCGAATGGCGATCATTCAATGCATATTTCTAAACAGAAGCGACAGGATCACGGTCGGAAGTTAGTGAAGGAGGACGAAGTCGACCTCGATACCCCAGAAGGTCACAATCAACTTCTAGCCGACGCAATCATGCTAGAGTTTTCAAATTATGCCCATGTTGAGATCAGAAGACGTGGGACCGGCATGCCCAAACGGTATGAATTCGAATATTGGTGCACAAGATACCAGTGGCGACGCGAGAGCCGAAAAGATGGAGACTTGCGGGAGGTGTCGTTTCATCTAGTCGACATGCAGACGTCAAAAACCATTGCTCGAATTGTACCCGAGATTCTGACTCCAATGGAAGCCGTTGAAGAGGAGACCAAGGGTGGCTGGGTCCCTCCGTCGTCCATGTGGATTAGCGATCCGTCGGTGTACGAAAAGATGCCAGATGTGGCTGAGTAAGTGTTTCAAGCTATGTTTGACAAGAAATTTGCGAATTTCACTAACCTCATATCCAGCATGATCGTTGTCACAGGATTGATGGTTTTAGTTGACGACTGCATCCGTCGCCGGTGGCATACCAGGAAACACGGCCAACTCATGCTTCCCACGCGCTCTTCGCTTACGAAGAGTATGGAGTTCAAGGGCACCCGACGGCTGCTAGGTGAAGTGTTTCATCGACGAGGATCAGCATGAGCTCGAGTGGCACACGTCTACGGGAAATGATCGTATGACGTGTTGTGTTGCTGCCATACCAGATGAATGGGGACACTTTGATTTGGCTTCGAAATGATTGACAATGTTTTGGATGAACCTGCATTTGACATGATGTCCTTGCAATTTTTTTTCTGCTTTCTTTTTGCTTCCTCTTCATATTATTCTTGGGTTGCTTTTGGGTTGATATCCTTGTGTATTTGTTATGTGCATGATTGGGCGGCAATAAAACTCAGGACGGCGTGGATTTGAATAGCAGCTTACAGCAAATGGGAGGCTCACTTGATGTCGATGGGTGCATCAGGGTCTGAATTGGATTTTGGTATTAGCCTCGCTTGATCTTTTTTGTTTTTATTTCCCCCGTTTTATTTCATTTCTATTTATTATTATTATTCTCTTCCCCCTTACCCTTTCTATTAGCTATTCTTGGAACAATATCAACGGCCTGTAAACTTTCCCGATAGCGTTTATGCGCGTCGGCTTCTTGGGAAGATGCATCACATACAATGAACCTAATTACTCGTGGTTTTGTACAAGTTGCCATGTTTTATCAAGATACCTTGACTTGTTCCCTGTGTTGGATCGAGTTGGTTTTTTCAACCTAGTGAATAGCTTCGGGGAAAAGAATGCAACTGAAGTACGAAGTTCTGAATTGGGCTACTGCTACGGGGGCCAGATTGATTGGACCAGCATTGACGACCCGGAAGACACGGAGCATCTCTTTAGTGTTTGACTTGGGAAAGGAGAGGGTTCTAGCCTCTCGCTACCCGTGGGAGTGGACAGAGAACAATTAAGCTTGTCGATGAGGCCGATGCGGGGCAGATCGAGGCTCGTCCCAAACATTGCACTGCGCGAATCAACAGCTGACAGAGGATTCGTGGATGCGCTTCAGAATTCCCCGTTGACGCCGATTATCAATCGCGCCTACTTCGATGCAGGTTCCTAATTTCGCTAGATGGTTGGATATCCCTCCCCTGGTTTTTTATTCTTTTCTTTTTCTCCTCTTTTTCCCCCGGTTTGGCTGCGTCTCCAAGTCGATGGCCGACGATGGGAAATGAACAATGCACGTATGTATGCCCAACCCAGTGCCAGAAGAATGCAGCGAATCATGGAGCTTTCTCTGCCAGGACTGGACTAGTAGCTCCAGACCCAATCCCTTCTTTGCTGGCCATTTGTGCTTCCTGCAGACAGTACACGCGTTGATTATTTGAGCTCTGTTGTAACGGCCCCTGCTACCGTGATATTGATATCACGAACCCATGGTCGTCTGTAAACCTGCAACCCTTATCCCCGACAGCAATTGTTCATGCAGAGCGGCCCGGTCTATGGCCATTTTAGTGCAGGGCTGAGAAACGGATGGATTTTGTGAACACTTCCCCATCCTGCGTTCTGATTAAATCATTGATGAGCTGGCACTGTGGCCTCTGGTCCCGCTTCCACTTCTATGAGTGGCTCGAATACCCAGTTGACGTGAACCGATCCTACTTTCAATTCGTTGTTTCTTGTCCTATGGGCCCCCTCTCCGCTTTTGGGCAACGACATACTCCTCAACTATTCATCCGTTCCAGAAAGGGTTTCTTCCCTCTTCTGAGGAGCTTTCATGAGGCAAACCGGCTGGTTTGTACCCGATGGTAAAACACGGTTTACAGAACAAGAAAAAAGGACAACAACGACGGCGAACGACGAACGACGACAAAACACACACTTTTTCCCCCGTGGCCACGATAGCACAACCGAAAGGTTTCTGAGTTGTTCAACTTATCGGGAATGGCTTGTCTTCCGTGTACAACAAGCGCCTCGCTGGACCTTCGCGTCAGTCCATGGATCTGGCGTGTGTGGAGACTAGTGGCCTTCCATCCTGGTCCTCTGGCGTTTCTTCAAGGGTACATTCTCAGTCGGCGTGCGCCGGGCCGTTCCAGCTTGCAGCCTCAAAATGATCCGCATGTTCTCCATGCAACTGGCGTTTCTTAAGTGGAGGATAAGAGAGGGGGGAAATTTGCTGACGCTGTGCCATGTCCACAGCGACATGCATAAGCCCGTCTGTTAGGTTTATTGATTAGGTTCCGTGTTTGTCACGCCAAAAAAAAAAAAAAAAATCTGTCTTGCACAGTGACGCTTTGAGGGGGGGGGGGGGGGGGGGGGTTTTTTAAAAAAAAAAAAAAAAGCATGGCCCACAGTTTATATGACTCCCCGCCTCCCATATCCTTCAAGATTGTTCGGATTGAGAGAACAGAGAAAAAAAGCCAACATCGCAAGGAGAGGAGAAACAAAAAGTTTTCCAGCAGTCAATTGATCTTATTGTTCCTTCCATATATTCGTCTCTTGTAAAAAGACAACCATACTCCAGCTTAACCC